>APFE031720986.1:0-24064 GCA_000404065.3 Pinus taeda | reverse complement strand
AACACAGGGGTATAATGGATCGAATATAGAATCTAAGAGTAAGAAGGTGACTTCTACCATTAAGTTCCTTTCTTGCAAAACATAGGTAAGCGAAATTTAAAAAAAAAACCTAATGTGTTGCAGAGTTGAATTATGAATCTTTATGTGTGAATGGAATGGAGGTAGCCTTAACTCCAGTGAAATATATTTCTAAATATTATCTAGATTATACAACAGCTAGTTGGTTGCTTAAAAGAAGGAAGATATATAAGAATAATAGTGGTGTATTAATTGTTCGAAACAAGGTATTCCCTTTGCAGTAAAAATTGACAATAGAAATTAATGATTGAAAATAGTCCTGATTAATGTGCTTTCTGGAAAACCCCAACCATGGGTTTGTTAACTGAATAGAACTAAATACCTGAACTCCTAGGAAAATTAATGTGGAGGAAATAAATGCCCGTTCTGAACAAATTAATAAAACTCTCATACAACACAACTATGTATATACAAGTATGGAGAGCAAATCTAACCAACAACCGGGCCATTAAGCCAGAAGCAAAAAGAACAGTGAGAAGCTAAGTAAGTTTGAGTAAGTATATAGGGCCGTTATAACCAGGATAAATAAGAGTAATTTACACCGAAGCCAAATTGATAAGGTGAAGACTGCTAACTAATGAACAAAGGCTATGTAAAACCCTTCTCGAAATCACTACACAAATATGAGAGCCTACTGCGAATACATCATTGACAGAGTCAGTTAACCCAAATATAGTCCTCAGTTTTCATCTCTTAGCACAAAAAAAGCATGCGTGTGGGCTTTAAACATTTTATGCAGTGATTAGATAGTGTTCAGCAAAAGAAACAATAAATGTTCAAATTTATGTCCATGCATTCTGATGAAAATTAAAAAGTTAGAATTATATATATCAATATATATTATATTATAATATAATATTATATATATTATATATATATATATATATATATATATTATATAAGTATATTGAATTTTTTATTGTATTGAATGATATCTATTTAATGCAGAGAGTAATTGGAATTGGTTCTAGGTAAATAAATAACAACGAAAGTAACTGGCATGCAAGCAAGAAAGCAACAGGGTCTGTATTATAGATATGATCTCAATTAATGGGGTAGAGGATGTCTTAGCTAGTGATTTAAAGACCCCTCGATGTTACATTCCATCCCCATAGACTGTCATAGATGGCTACTGTTACTGGCTTTCAACTGAGCTCTTCACTGTTATTTTAATTTTTAAGAAGCCAATTTTTGCCCTAAACACAGGGGTATAATGGATTGAATATAGAATCTAAGAGTAAGAAGGTGACTTCTACCATTAAGTTCCTTTCTTGGAAAACATAGGTAAGCAGAATTTAAAAAAAAACTAATCTGTTGCAGAGTTGAATTATGAATCTTTATGTGTGAATGGAATGGAGGTAGCCTTAACTCCAGTGAAATATATTTCTAAATATTATCTAGATTATACAACAGCTAGCTGGTTTCTTAAAAGAAGGAAGATATATAAGAATAAGAGTGGTGTATTAATTCTTCGAAACTAGGTATTCCCTCTGCAGTGAAAATTAACAATAGAAATTAATGATTGAAAATAGTCCTGATTAATGTGCTTTTTGGAAAACCCCAACAGTGGGTTTGTTAACTGAATAGAACTAAATACCTGAACTCCTAGGAAAATTAACGTGGAGGAAATAAATGCCTGTTATGAACAAATTAATAAAACTCTCATACAACACAACTATGTATATACAAGTATGGAGAGCAAATCTAACCAACAACCGGGCCATTAAGCCAGAAGCAAAAGGAACACTGAGAAGCTAAGTAAGTTTGAGTAAGTATATAGGGCCGTTATAACCAGGATAAATAAGAGTAATTTACACTGAAGCCAAATTGATAAGGTGAAGACTGCTAACTAATGAACAAAGGCTATGTAAAACCCTTCTCGAAATCACTACACAAATATGAGAGCCTACTGCGAATACATCATTGACAGAGTCTCTTAGGACAAAAAAAGCATGCGTGTGGGCTTTAGAAATTTTATGTAGTGATTAGATAGTGTTCAGCTGATGAAAATTAAAAATATAGACTTCTATATATATATATATATATATATATATATATATATATATATTATTTATATTTGACTTTTTGATTGTGTTTGAATGATATCTATTTAATGCAGAGAGTAATTGTGATGGTTCGAGTAAATAAATAACATGAAAGTCACATAATAGTCTGGAAACTCTAAGATAGTTGAGTTGTAAAGTAAAATCTAGGAACAATATTAAAATAAGTGTAGAGTATCAGTGGTCGAATGCACCAAAGAAAATAAGAGAAAGATATTCTCTTGTACAAAAATGAGAAGGAATCCTTGCAACTGAAAATAATGATCATATTGACATTGAAATAAAAATGTATGTTGTGTTTCAAAGGTCGACTGACAATGTGAATATAACATTTTGAATAAAAAAAACAATAGCCACATTAAATGTTACAAATACAGAGATGGGTGTAACAGGAAAATGTGTTAAATTTCCTTGCATGAATGAAAACGGGAAAATCCCTTGAGGAATACTCTGTGTTGACAGAGATACATCTCAAACTTATAGCCAAAACCCAATAATTTGGAATGTAGTCGAAGAAACCCAAAAATCAAAGCCAAAGCATGTAATACAGCTAGCTAGTGGTTTAAAGACGGGGTTATTACAGATAAGCTATCAAAACTAGCATGCAACAGAGCAGCAGGGTCTGTATTATAGATATGCAATAGTTAGCTGGTTGCTTAGAAGAAGGAAGATATATAACAATAACAGTGGTGTATTAATTGTTCGAAACTAGGTATTCCCTCTGCATTAAAAATTAACAACAGAAATTAATGATTGAAAATAGTCTTGATTAATCCGCTTTCTGGAAAACCCCAACCGTGGGTTTGTTAACTGAATAGAACTAAATACCTGAACTCCTAGAAAAATTAATGTGGAGGAAATAAATGCCCATTCTGAACAAATTAATAAAACTCTCATACAACACAACTATGTATATACAACACAACTATGTATATACAAGTATGGAGAGCAAATCTAACCAACAACCGGGCCATTAAGCCAGAAGCAAAAAGAACACTGAGAAGCTAAGTAAGTTTGAGTAAGTATATAGGGCCGTTATAACCAGGATAAATAAGAGTAATTTACACCGAAGCCAAATTGATAAGGTGAAGACTGGTAACTAATGAACAAAGGCCATGTAAAACCCTTCTCGAAATCACTACACAAATATGAGAGCCTACTGCGAATACATCATTGACAGAGTCAGTTAACCCAAATATAGTCCTCAGTTTTCATCTCTTAGGACCAAAAAAGCATGCGTGTGGGCTTTAGACATTTTATGCAGTGATTAGATAGTGTTCAGCTGATGAAAATTAAAAAGATAGACTTATATATATATATATATATATGAACTTTTTGATTGTATTGAATGATATCTATTTAATGCAGAGAGTAATTGTGATGGTTCGAGTAAATAAATAACACGAAAGTCACATAATAGTCTGGAAACTCTAAGATAGTTGAGTTGTAAAGTAAAATCTAGGAAAATTATTAAAATAAGTGTAGAGTATCAGTGGTCGAATGCACCAAATAAAATAAGAAAAAGATATTCTCTTGTACAAAAATTAGAAGGAATCCTCAATATGGAGTAGAGGATGTCTTAGCTAGTGATTTAAAGACCCCTGGATGTTACATTCCATCCCCATAGACTGTCATAGGTGGCTACTGTTACTGGCTTTCAACTGAGCTCTTCACTGTTATTTTAATTTTTAAGAAGCCAATTTTTGCCCTAAACAGAGGGGCTGGTTGCTTAAAAGAAGGAAGATATATAAGAATAACAGTGGTGTATTAATTGTTCGAAACTAGGTATTCCCTCTGCAGTAAAAATTAACAATAGAAATTAATGATTGAAAATAATCCATATTCATAGGAAACATCGAAATTTCTTTGAAAGTAAGTGACACAGTGAACAGATATATGCTATAGGAAGTACCAAACCAAGATCTAAACCTAAGTTTGGAATAATTACTCTAGTGGGGCCTTAGTTTCTAGGACAGTAGTCGACCAAATATAATTATAAGAAGGAGCATTCATTCACTGCTATAAGACAGTAGAATAGATCATATTAAATATCCAGCACTACTAAGGGGTGGTTGAGGTCCGAGGGTAGGTGGCCTGACTTAGAAAGCCATCAATTGTAACAAATCTATCCCTTAATCCCATCTAACACAAAACTCGTTATCTTCATTGTTGAGAATGATAAATTATAATGGATGTGAGCAACATCGTTGTGGGCAAAAAATTTCAATGATTGTCAAAGATAGCAAGGTCAACTTCAAAGCAATCGCAGTCGAAGCCAATAAAAAGTAGAAAAAGAAGAATAATTAGAATGGCACAAACACAGTGATGCTGACATTGAAGTCAAAGCCGATAATCGACCTCAACTACCATTGATAACTGAACTAACTAAAACCTAATCAACCTGTATAGACGAGTCAGTTCACAAGCTGAAGAAAACCGAGAAATATCATTTTAGATGGTGGTCTACAGCTAGCTAGTGATTTAAAGACGGGGTTAGAATCCATCAAGCACAATGTAGAGGATGTCTTAGCTAACAAAATGCAGATAATAACAATAGCCACATGAAATTTTACAAATACAGAGATGGGTGTAACAGGAAAATGTGTTAAATTTCCTTGCATGAATGAAAACGGGAAAATCCCTTGAGGAATACTCTGTGTTGACAGAGATACATCTCAAACAATAAAAATGTATGTTGTGTTTCAAGGGTCGACTCACACTGTGAATATAACATTTTGAATAAAAATAACAATAGCCACATGAAATGTTACAAATACAGAGATGGGTGTAACAGGAAAATGTGTTAAATTTCCTTGCATGAATGAAAACGAGAAAATCCCTTGAGGAATACTCTGTGTTGACAGAGATACATCTCAAACTTATATCCAAAACCCAATAATTTGGAATCTAGTCAGTTAACAAGCTGAAGAAAACCGAGAAATATCAGTTTAGATGGTGGTTTACAGCTAGCTAGTGATTTAAAGACGGGGTTAGAATCCATCAAGCACAATGTAGAGGATGTCTTAGCTAACAAAATGCAGATAATAACAGTAGCCACATGAAATGTTACAAATACAAAGATGGGTGTAACAGGAAAATGTGTTAAATTTCCTTGCATGAATGAAAACGGGAAAATCCCTTGAGGAATACTATGTGTTGACAGAGATACATCTCAAACAATAAAAATGTATGTTGTGTTTCAAGGGTCGACTTACAATGTGAATATAACATTTTGAATAAAAATAACAATAGCCACATGAAATGTTACAAATACAGAGATGGGTGTAACAGGAAAATGTGTTAAATTTACTTGCATGAATGAAAACGCGAAAGACCCTTGAGGAATACTCTGTGTTGACAGAGATACATCTCAAACTTATAGTAAAAACCCAATAATTTGGAATGTAGTCAGTTAACAAGCTAAAGAAAACCGAGAAATATCAGTTTAGATGGTGGTCTACAGCTAGCTAGTGATTTAAAGATGGGGTTAGAATCCATCAAGCACGATGTAGAGGATGTCTTAGCTAACAAAATGCAGATAATAACAATAGCCACATGAAATGTTACAAATACAGAGATGGTGTAACAGGAAAATGTGTTAAATTTCCTTGCATGAATGAAAACGGGAAAATCCCTTGAGGAATACTCTGTGTTGACAGAAATACATCTCAAACAATAAAAATGTATGTTGTGTTTCAAGGGACAAATCACAATATGAATATAACATTTTGAATAAAAATAACAATAGACACATGAAATGTTACAAATACAGAGATGGTTGTAGCAGGAAAATGTGTTAAATTTCCTTGCATGAATGAAAACGCGAAAATCCCTTGAGGAATACTCTGTGTTGACAGAGATACATCTCAAACTTATAGCCGAAACCCAATAATTTGGAATGTAGTCGAAGAAACCCTAAAATCAAAGCCAAAGCATGTAATACAGCTAGCTAGTGATTTAAAGACGGGGTTATTACAGATAAGCTATCAAAACTGGCATGCAGTAGAGCAGCAGGGTCTGTATTATAGATATGATCTCAATATGGAGTAGAGGATGTCATAGCTAGTGATTTAAAGACCCCTGGATGTTACATTCCATCCCCATAGACTGTCATAGGTGGCTACTGTTAGTGGCTTTCAATTGAGCTCTTCACTGTTATTTTAATTTTTAAGAAGCCAATTTTTGCCCCAAACACAGGGGCTGGTTGCTTAAAAGAAGGAAGATATATAAGAACAACAGTGGTGTATTAATTGTTCGAAACTAGGTATTCCCTCTGCAGTAAAAATTAACAATAGAAATTAATGATTGAAAATAGTCTGTATTCATAGGAAACCTCGAAATTTCTTTCAAAGTAAGTGACACAGTGAATAGATATAAATTATCTCACCCATATAAACTGTACAGCACAAGATGTGCGCAAAGAGTAGCAACAATAACCATAAAAGGGTGACCCAAGATCAAATCTCATTAGTGGTGGTTGAGCCCTGTGTTAAGGGAAAGAGACAAAGATCTCTGATCAATAGTTTGGTCATAAATTTAGTATGTTCCAGTAACTCTAATGCCAAATGTGACCCAAGATCAAACCTCGCTCAGGTTGTTGGGCCCTGTGCTAAAGGGAGGAGACAAGATAAACATGAAAAAGAAATCAAACTCTTCAAAAGATTGAAGAATTGAGATCTCTGGTGAATAATTTGGTCATAAATTTAGTAAGTTCCAGCAACTCTAATGTCAAATGTTCATAAAGTGCATCTCATTAAATATGTTATAAACAAGGATTATGTCTAGAAATAAGCTATATGTAATACAAATTTTGTTAAATGTTAGGGCTCTATTAGAACATTTTCGTTGTATTCTTCTTCTGAGAATAATTTTGAATAAAAAACTAATTAATAACAATAAAGATAGAAGAAAATTATAATGTAACTCTCAATCTATACCTATAATGAAAACACAAATTTTACAATTAATACAAACATTACCCTTTAATATATATATATATATTATATATATATATTAAAACTAGAAAATTCAATAAGCTTTTCCTGAACATGAAGGTCAGTATTGAAACATGAAGGTCACTATTGAAATGAGCCAGTAGATGCAAGCCAGAATGTACATATGTGAAAGCCCTAGCTGTCATTATAAATTGAGTTTCAAGGAAGTTGTCCAATGATCATCGTTTGTTCGCTGGAACTTTTCTTTTAGATTTTCATAACCAGGTAAAACGCTTAATACCCTTGAGTAAAGGGTTTTTGAATTACCATGAAAGCTGAAGGATCATAATGTCATGAACTTTCACAAAAGAAAATGGTTATGACACTGCGTGTAAATACGAGCGGAACCCCATTATCTCAATGCGTCTAAATCTTAATGAAGTAGCAACCTATCTAACTGGCAACTAGGAAAACTAGATTATGTTAAGACTTGCAGGGCTGGGAATATTTCTTACCTAGTTCAGAATATCGCAACCTCATTGCTGAAGAATCAGATGTTTCGGGCAATTGATTGCTTAACGAGGTGGACGAATTGGATTTTATGAACATACTAGTCAATTGCTTCTTCACATTCATGTTGTAAGAATGGAGGAAGGTTCTCTCTAAATCTTTTCTTGGAGTCAGACTTTAAACCCGTTTTTTTTACTGCAACGTATTCACAAGACCAACGAATGAAACTACAACAGCTTGTGCAACCACCAATGACACTTATAAAGCACCTTAAACGAAATACATCGAAATGAGATGAGCAGGAAAAAGATGGGATCTGTTTGCACATTGGAGTTAGTTACACCACGGATTTACTTATGGACCTCCAAATGTTTTACAGTCAATTTATGATAAAATGGAACTGTCATAAGTCAAATTACAAAGCTCATGGGTTGCCTTGGAGTGCTAGAATTCTAATTATTTTATTATAAAATTCATGTAATATAAAATGTTAGACACCAGAGCTTATTTAAGAGGCCATATTTATTGTATACCCGGTACATCATATCGAGGACTATAGCATAAAGCACGGATGCAGATAATAACAATAGCCACATGAAATGTTACAAATACAGATATGGGTGTAACAGGAAAATGTGTTAAATTTCCTTGCATGAATGAAAACGGGAAAATCCCTTGAGGAATACTCTGTGTTGACAGAGATACATCTCAAACTTATAGCCAAAACCCAATAATTTGGAATGTAGTCGAAGAAACCCTAAAATCAAAGCCAAAGCATCTAATACAGCTAGCTAGTGATTTAAAGACGGGGTTAGAATCCATTAAGCACAATACTATTACAGATAAGCTATCAAAACTGGCATGCAGCAGAGCAGCAGGGTCTGTATTATAGATATGATCTCAATATGGGGTAGAGGATGTCTTAGCTAGTGATTTAAAGACCCCTTGATGTTACATTCCATCCCCATAGACTGTCATAGATGGCTACTGTTACTGGCTTTCAACTGAGCTCTTCACTATTATTTTAATTTTTAAGAAGCCAATTTTTTCCCTAAACACAGGGGCTGGTTGCTTAAAAGAAGGGAGATATATAAGAATAACAGTGGTGTATTAATTGTTCGAAACTAGGTATTCCCTCTGCAGTAAAAATTAACAATAGAAATTAATGATTGAAAATAGTCCTGATTAATGTGCTTTCTGGAAAACCCCAACCGTGGGTTTGTTAACTGAATAGAACTAAATACCTGAACTCCTAGAAAACTTAATGTGGAGGAAATAAATGCCCGTTCTGAACAAATTAATAAAACTCTCATACAACACAACTATGTATATACAAGTATCGAAAGCAAACCAACAACCGGGCCATTAAGCCAGAAGCAAAAAGAACACTGACAAGCTAAGTAAGTTTGAGTCGTATTCATAGGAAACCTTGAAATTTCTTTCAAAGTAAGTGACACAGTGAACAGATATAAATTATCTCACCCATATAAACTGTACAGCACAAGATGTGCGCTAAGAGTAGCAACAATAACCATAACATCATATAATTACTTACAGAGCACTCAAAGAAAAAAGGTAAACACTTTGCAAAGGAAAAAACGTTTGGTAGGAAGATAACTTAAATGATTACAGTCGAAAAGTCTATGCTATAGGAAGTACCAAACCAAGATCTAAACCTAAGTTTGGAATAATTACACTAGTGCGGCCTTAGTTTCTAGGATAGTAGTCGACCAAATATAATTATAAGAAGGAGCATTCATTCACTGCTATAAAATAGTAGAATAGATCATATTAAATATCCAACACTACTAAGGGGTTGTTGAGGTTCGAGGGTAGGTGGCCCGACTTAGAAAGACATAAATTGTAACAAATCTATCCCTTACTCCCATCTAACACAAAACTCGTTATCTTCATTGTTGAGAATCGCAGTCAAAGCCAATAAAAAGTAGAAAAAGAAGAATAATTAGAATGGCACAAACACAGTGATGCTGACATTGAAGTCAAAGCCGATAATCGACCTCAACTAGCATTGATAACTGAACTAACTAAAACCTAATCAACCTGTATAGACAAGTCAGTTAACAAGCTGAAGAAAACCGAGAAATATCAGTTTAGATGGTGGTCTACATCTAGCTAGTGATTTAAAGACGGGGTTAGAATCCATCAAGCACAATGTAGAGGATGTCTTAGCTAACAAAATGCAGATGAAATCAAGCTAACAGAAACATAGACTTTCAATGCTCGAGCCCAAAAATGGAAGAAAAGTATCTTGGATAAATAAGAAATGGGAAAAAATAACACAAAACTATTATTGAATTTCTAATAAAAAATTCTAACAATCAAAGGAGTAGGAGCTAATAGAGCAGGTATGAGAACCATTGTGTGTACCTTTGAGACTGGAAATGTCCACTGAACTGTGGATGGTAGTACCTGGGAAAGAACAAGGAGACAAACGGGAGGGTCGGCTAGAAAACAGTACCTGAGAGCTCAAGAAAAAACAAAAGCGAAAGCGGAAGCGAGTTAACCGAATCAACCGTAACTTTATTATATAACAAGAAAAGTTACTATATAAGAAGAAAAGTAACTTACACGTAGCTGACGCTGCATGCATAATGTAAAATAGAATGAACAACACATATATATCACCTGACTTACTTAACCTCCATCAAATCAGCCTCACATAACTCCCATCAAATCAGCCTCGAACTAGCCTACGTCATGGCCCAACAGGTGTCATAGCTGACTTAACAGATGTCACCGCCATGCCACCTTAGCTGCTGGCATAAATCTAATGCCCTGCTGTTTAACCCTCTCCATGACATTCTTCTCCCTCTGCTACTTCCGGCATACCTTGTTCTTCCTTGGTAGTAGTTCCTCTGTATCGGCTAAATAGGGCCTCCAGAAAGGTAACACCCTTGCTTAACGAATGCAAACAAACGAACTGCTAGTTTTTCATTGGACATGATTTTATTGAGCCAAGGTCCACTGAATTCCCCATTGCCAAATTCAAGTTTGAAATTCATGCTCCCATCCATGGAATTACTGAGAAAATGTTTGATGTTACGACCGGTAGGAGATGGGGACGGTTTCTGATTCGGATTCTCAATGTTTTAGAAGCTACTGAGAACACTATCCATTGAAACACTCCGGACATGTTGAGGATGATGATGAGAAGCAGCAACATGTGACCTCCCAGTGCTGTAGCCGCCCCCAGGGAAGCTTCATTTGTGACCCTCCTTCTTCTCATCTCTCTGCATCATCATCGCCAATGTCAATATCCTTTTCTTTCACACTGTTTCCGCCGCTGTCATCCTGCCCTGCCTTGTCATCCTCGTTATCGTCATCGGCATTTAAAGTCTTTCTCCCGCTCTCCCCACTACCTTCCCCAATGTCCGCGGGGTTAGCGGACGAGGTGGTATTAAGAGTGTTGAGCTTGTCCAGGTCAATGTTCATGGAGAACAGATCCTCGCCATCCCCCACTCCCATGTTTAGGTCGCCATCTCGATCCCACTCAGCTTCCTTCTTCACTCCTTTTCCGATCCTGTCCCACGATACCTGCCGCAGGATTTCACTGTGCGCCCTCCAGTGCCCGCCCTTTCGCGACGGCATCACGTCGCCAGTTCAAGTCGCGTCAGGGCAAGAATGAGACAGCCTAGATTTGTATCAACTTCTTGCAGTTCTAATCAAGCTGGGATTAAACCTCCTTGTCAGAACCTGAACATATCCTGTCACAGAACTAAGACCTATTACAGATTGCAGACCTGTGAGACTTGGTGCAGACTTCGGACCAGTGATTTCAGCCTTGTGAAGGCTCAGATCTATACCTCAGACCTGTTATAACTTGTAATTTTGGACCTGAGGAGGATGTAGAAGATTGAATTCTGGAAAATTCTGTGTTGGGTTAAGCTCAGAACAGTCACCTGAACAAGCTTGGGTAAGCAACCTGTGGGAAGCTCAGATCTATGATCTAGAAGGCTCAGACTTGGAGCAGACTTCAGGACAAAGAATAGTCACAAGTTTAAAGGCTTGGACACACTTGTGAAAGTAGAAACATTCACATAAGAGGCTTGGACTAGTGAGAACAGTGATCTAAGTGGCTTGGTCTCAGCACTGGTAGCACTGACCTATGATTTCAGGCATGGATCTTTAGATCTGAGGCTAGTATCTTGAGAGGGCTTGAACCTACAGCCTTGTGGAGATTTGCAATACATCGAACCTGTGATCTGGAGTTACAGTCACCATTGCAATTTGGATTAATTCTGGATTAATTGAGTGAGCCACAAAACTAAGCTTAAGTGGTTTCGTGACAGGAATAGTTTACCTCTGCTCTAGCTGCCTGTGCCCTTGTGTTTGCTACTTGTCTGCATCAACCGAATCAACAGAGTCAATGGCTCAGGCAGGTATAGCATAATCAACAGACTCTCAACAGACTCCCTTGATCCCTTGCTTAAACTAGGACTGGAGATAAACTGCTGGACCGACGGCCTTTCCTGTGCAACAGTTCAACGGAGCAACCCGAAACAGTTCAACTGATCGCAACCAGGAATAGTTAAGGCCTTCAGGTGTGAGCTGATCAACACCTATACCACAAATCTGTCGATTGGCAACATTGACACATATACGGGATAACATGTGTCCCCTGTTTAATAAACCTAACCTACGCCATATCATTTCTCCGTAATGTTAGTTCCTCGTAATTAACATTAAATGTTAGGGAACTAATGCTATCGCAAAGATAGCATTACTTCAGGTAGGCGACACTGTTCTAATTAACCCAACTGCTTTCCGAACAGTTTCCCAACTTTTCAGATGGTATACCTCGTACTAAGGCCAAATAAGATGAACGTTGTTGTGATTTGTTACAAGCATCGACAAACATATTTTATGGCATGGGTTAATGGGACATATTGCCAAACTTTGGTTTAAGCAAAAATAAATTTATCGATTCCTTTGTCAGACTAATGCAATCGATAAAAATCGATTACTATAGTCCCTTCCAGGCCCAGAGGGCAGGGACTAATAAAGTTCTATATCATATATCACAAATTACATTAATATATAATAAAGCTTTGGATATTTATGTGTACACAAATATGGATAGCCTAGATCAATTTTTCAGCCTAACTATTGATATCAAGCATTTTTGTATTAAAAATCTATATCATATATTGCAGATTACATTAATATATAATAAAGCTAAAAGTCTATATCATATATTGCAAATTACATTAATATATAATAAAGCTTTGAATATCTATTTCTAGATACATATGGATCGCCTAGATCAATTAGGTATTCTTTAAAAGAAAATGATTTCAAAATAACTATTGACATCAAACAATTTTATATGGATGTTTGTTGACATGTTTATATCACATGTAGTAGCAAAATTACGCGAATATGAAATAAATCTTTCGATATTTATCTGTATATTTACATGGAATCCCAGATAAATTAAAATATTAATGGAAGGAAATGAAGATTTCAGTCAAATTTCTTGGAGATGAAATAATATTATAAGTAGAATAAAAATGTATTTTTTAATGGATAAGTTTACTCAGACCGAAGCTCCAAGAGTTAGCTCAATCCGAAGTTAGTGCCTCGCGAATCAGAAGGTGATAGGGTCAATTCCTAAAAGCTCTTGGGGTCAGGTCAGTAAATAGGCTGAGGGTTGTGTGTCCAGGTCAGTAAATAGGCTGAGGGTTGTGTGTCCACCTTAGCGGGTTGTGTGTCCACCTTAGCGTTGTCTGAACGTAGCGGACCAACTGACCATGTGATGTGAACCAGAAAAAAAGGACCAACTGACCATGGGATTCTAGAAACTAAAAAAAAAAAAACCGAACGTAGCGGACCAACTGACCAAACCAACCGACCATGGGATTCCAGAAAGTAAAAAAAAAAAAAAACCAACGTAGCAGACCAACTGACCATGCGATGTGAACAAGAAAAAAAGGACCAACCAAATTACAAAAAAAAAAGGACCAACCAACCATGGGATTCCGTGAACCATGAAAAAAAAAAGTGGCCGAGGGTTGTGTGTCCACCTTAACCAGAAAGTAAAAAAAAAATAAAAAATTGTTGAGGGTTGGGTGTCCACCTTAGCGTTGTCATAATGTAGCGGACCAACTGACGATGGGATTCCGTGAACCACAAAGTAAAAAAAAAAAAAATTATTAAGGCCCAAGAAAGTGGTAGGAATTTGGGCAATTTTTTTTTAATAAATATTATGAAAATAGTGTTTAAATCATATTATTGATAGTAGACATAATTTTACACCATCAAAAATATTTAAAATAACAAAAATTTTAAATTTAATAATTATAACTTAAATTTACAAATATCCTTACCAAAATCTATTAAAATATTACCAAAATTTTGATGATTCTTACGTGAAAAAAACAATCTGATTAAACTACAATTCTTTCAACCCATATAGTTTCTTATTACCAAAGCTCAGTAGACCAGTATCCTATATATTAAAATTTTAAATAGCATGGTAAGAGAAACATCCTTATCAACCGATTGGCTATTTCTAAAATATTTTGAAATTACCAAAGCTCAGCAGACTAGGATCCTATATATTAAAATTTTAAATAGCATGTTAGGAGAAACATACTTATCAACCGATTGACTATTTCTAAAATATTTTGAAATCAGGAGAATGTCAAAGATAGATTGTTATGTTAAAAATGGGAGTGACCTCGTTAGCTCACTTTTGTATATTCTATTTCGAAATATTCTTTACATTGAAAAAAATATATAGAGAGACATGATAGAATTTAAAATGATGATCAATTTTAATCACGGATTTTAGAATTTTTTCATTTGATTATTTATATACTACCTATAGGAAAACAATTAATTTCTTTGTTGGCATTTCAATTGCAATATTGTTATTTTATATTATATATATATATTTATTATAATATATATAATATATTATATATATATATATATATGACGTTGTGATGATATTATTGCATACGTTCACGACTCATGGAAAAAGTATATTCAGGATCGAATATCTTGGTTGTAACTGTCACAATGACGAATCTAGGCGGATAGAGGAACAGGGTGATGAGAAAACCAAAGAAGAAGAAATGGCGGTTCTGAGGAAAATTCTCGGCGATCGGATTCCTGAACCAAGGCAAATCCTAATTCCAATTTGGTGGAATAACCGGTTTCAGCGAGAAAGTTACACTAATTACCCAATTGTTGTCAGCTCAAGTCATTTCCATGACATAAAGAATCAGAGAACACATAGTTAAACACATAAACACAGAACAAAATTGTCTTCGTTTGATGGTTGAAGTAGTTTTTATACAAGGCAAAGAAGCTTCTGGAGTTAGATGGCTTCTCCAGGAAGCTATTCAGCACTCGAGACATCTGCTGAATCCTCTAGAAGTGTCTAGCTACTGCATTAATGGTGGGTGGTTGGAATTAATGTCTTCCACACTCCCCCTTAATTCCAACTATATGACAAATATAGTACATACTCTTAATTGTCATGCCTGGTGGCCTAAGTCTCAGCTAGGCTTACATTATAATTTAGATTTTCTGCAACACATAACTTACTTCTACAAAACTGAAATTTTGCCTTCGCAAAAGGCTTAGTGAATATGTCAGTTACATTCTCATTTGTATTATAGTACATTAGAGAAATTTCTTTTGATTGGACATTTTCTCTTACAAAATGATATTGTGTGTCTATATGTTTTGACCTTGCATGACATGTAGGATTGTTCCCCAGTTTGATGGTGCTTTAATTGTCACATCTGATCACTGTAGTTTCTTGTTGACCTTCACCAACATCTTCAAGTATTCTTCTGAGCCATATCGCTTCACAGGTGCCACTACATAATGCTTTATATTTTGCTTCAGTTGATGACAAGGAAACTGTTGCGTATATCTTACTGCTCCATGATATAGCTCCCGATCCTATATTGACGATGTATCCAGTGGTCGATTTCCTATCATCTGGATTTCCATTCTAGTCAGAATCAGAATGACCTGTCAATTCAACATTACAAGTATTATTATTAGTATATTTAATACCAAAATTGTTAGTTCCTTTTAAATATCAAAGGAACATTTTTGTAGCTATCCAATGGCTTTCATGAGGCTTAGCCATGAATTGACTAAGTATGCTTACTATATAAGCAATGTCTGGTCTGGTTGTAGTGAGATAATTTAGACTTCCCACTAATTGTCGATACAATGTTCCATTCACCTCTTTTGTTCCATTATCACTTCTTAATTTGATATTTTGTTCCAATGGAGTACTCACTGCTTTACATTCATTCATATGAAATCTCTTTAGTACTTCATTTGTATATTTCCTTTGTGTGATTAAGGTTCTTCCATCATTTCTTCATACTTCAAGACCTATACAATAGTGCATCTCACCAAGATCCTTCATCTCAAATTCCTGTGATAATTTCATTTTTATATCTGTAATTAATTTCTCAGAACTCCCTGTTATTATTAAATCATCAACATATATAGAAAGTAATACTATATCCCCATTTCTGTCTATCTTGACATACAAATTAGGATCGTTTTTACTCTTTTTAAATCTTTGCTGAAAAAAGAATTTGTCAATTTTCTCATACCAATATCTGGGGGCCTATTTTAGTCCATATAAGGCCTTTTTTAACTTGCATACAAGATGTTCTTAACCCTTTTCTACAAATCCTTCTGGTTGAACAAGATAAATCTCTTCTTTTAAGTCTCCATTCAGAAAGGTTGACCTTACATCTAATTGATGTAGCTTCCAATCATATTTGATTTCCAATGCCATCATTATTTTGATTGTATTCATTTTTGCAACCGGAGCAAAGATATTTTCATAATATATACCTTCTTTTTGTGAATAACCTTTTGCAACCAATCTTGCTTTATACTTATCTATGCTACCATCTGCATTAAATTTTGTCTTCTACAACCATTTTGATCCTATAGGGACTTTATTTTCAGGTAATTCTGTTAATTCCCAAGTTTCGTTTTTCATTATAGAGTCATATTTTTATTTCATAGCTTCCATCCATTCTTTATGATTTTTGGCTTGTTCATAATTTAAGGGCTCAAAAACAATCATTACTTGAGACATTAAAGCATAATCTTTATACCTGATGGGGGCTTGAATTTGTCGTGTTGAACTTCTTATAGGTTCATTAGTTTGTGGAGTACCTTCTCCTTTTCTTCTCTGTGGAGTGCCTTCATCATTTCTTGATGTGTCTTTTGGAATGTCCATGTGTTCTGGTTCTAGAGTTGATTCCACAACTTCTTTTTCCTTAAAGCTTTCATAAGAAGACTGCCATGTATTATGTTCATCTTCTTTTCTTTGTTTATCTACGTGCTTATGAAATATAACATCTCTACTTGCAAAGACCTTGTGAGTTCTTGGATCATACATTTTATATGCTTTTTGATCAATGCAATATCCAATAAAAATATATTTGATGGCTTTGGCAACTAACTTTCTTCTATCCTCTTCAAGAATATGAGAAAAGGTCTTGCATCCAAATATCCTTAAATGACTAATTTAAGTTTAAAACCATAAAATGCTTCAAATGGTGTTTTGTGCTCAAGATACTTAGTAGGGCTTCTATTATTAAGATATACAACTATGTTAATGGCTTCAGCCCAAAAACTATTAGAAAGTCATTTACTTTTTAACATACTTCGAGCACATTCAACTAATCTTCTATTTTTTCTTTCAACTACTCCATTTTGTTGAGGTGTATTTGGTACTGTAAATTATTGCATAATTCCATTTTGTTTGCAATATTTGATAAAAGCTCATGAACTGTACTCACCACCTTTATCTAATCGAAGAATTTTAATGCTCTTTCCTATTTTCTTTTCAACCATACTCTTGAATTCTTTAAAGTATTCAAACATGTCACTTTTGTTTCTTATAAAGTATACACAGGTGTATCTAGTGCTATCATCAATAAATATAAGAATATAATATGCTCCACCAAGTGACTTAGTTCGCATTAGACCACATACATCAGTTTGCACCAGTTCAAGTATTTCACGTTTTCTTCTATTTTCATGCACATGAAATTATTCTTTATGTTGTTTTCCTAGTGCACAACCTTCACATTCAAAGTGTTCACCCTTAACAATTGTAAGACCTTCTACCATCAATTTCTTTTGTAGTAACATTAGGTCATTATGATTTAAGTGTCCATACCTTTGATGCCAAATCTCTATATTTGACATGCCTATTGATGCCAAAGCTTGATGCTCATTCTTCATTACATCCAACTTGTATAAACCTCCAACTCTCATTCCTTTTGCAACAACCTTGTAGTTTTCTTGCACATCCTTTACCAAACAATGTGATTTCGCAAATTCAACTTTTAAATGTTGATCTATGATAGTAGAGACTAAAATTAAGTTCTTCCTTAATCCTGGAACATACAACACATTTTGAATTTGTTTTTCTTGTCTGTTAGGCATCATAACACTCATATTACCATATCCTTTAATTTATTGTGATCTATTATCTCCTAAATATATGTTTCCACCATTAATAATCTCATGATAAGTATAAAACCAATCTCTTTTGCATGACATATGGATTGATGCACCAGAATCTATAAACCATGCATTATCATCATAAGTTTTTTCTGATAAAGTAGCATTGGACACAAGCAATTTAAGATTGCTAACATCTTGACTAATTGCTTCATCTCTATCAACATAATTTCCTGAATGCCTTTTTTGATTAAATTAATCAAACCTTCTTTTCATGCAATTCTTAGCAAAATGACCAGGTTTTCCATAATAATAACACACATCGTCTCTACTTTATGTGGCATTTGTCCTTGGTAAAGGGGTACCTTGAAATGGTTTCACCTGTGGCTTTCTACCTTTATTTTTCCCGCACTGTTTGCCTTTGAAGGATTGCTTCCCTTTGGCCATCAATAACAAATATGAATTAGGAGATTTCTATTTAAGGCTCTTTCTTTGTTCTTTTTCCTGCATAAGTATACCTGCCAACTCATGAAAAGTGGGATCCTTCTCTCTAGCTGAAAGACCAGTCATAAACATTTGATATTCATATAGCATTCCGTCTAATGTCACAATAACCAAGTCTGTACTAGATATTGATTCATCAATGTCACCTAATTTATCATTTAGATCTTTCATTCTAGAAGTAAAATCACTAATAATTTCATTTTCTTCCATATTAATTGAAAGAAGCTTACTCTTTAAATACAATATTCGATTTGTAGTTTTCATCTCATACAAATTTTTTAGAGTGTCCCATGTCTCCTTGGATGTTTTGCACTATCTAATGTGTGGAATAATGTTGTTCTCAATCATCATCTGCAAAAGCACCTTTTCTTTGTTTTCCCATCGCTTCCAATCTTGAATTGCATCATCTGTGGCTTGAGGGGACACTGGCTTAACTTCAGCTGCAGACACAATCGCCCATGTATTGTTGCCTTCCATCAACGTCTGCAACTTAAACTTCAAATTTGCATAATTTTCACCATCTAGCTTGTTAGATTCAGATAAATAAGATTCTGCCAATACATTAGCCATTTTAAATAAGCATATAAATCCTCAAGTGCCAACCACCAAGATACAAATTTTTCACAAATATAAACCCTCAAGCATAAGTCATTAAATTTTATCCAATATATGGTTTGCCTTTTTTTTTCTTTAAATCACTGGCGAAACTGACTTTGAACAGCTAACCTTAAAAACAATAAAATATTGGCCCCACTCTCTTGTTTTGGGTAACAACAACGCCTTCTTGAGAATCAAAAATATTCAGCTAGATTTTACTAGTAGCAAATGACTCACGAACTAGCTGACTCCATAATCACAACTACTTAGCCTGTAACAAAATTCTAAAAAAAAAATCCTCTGCAATACTTCACTGCATTCCCAAAGGACACCTTAGATGGCACAAAATCATCTGATTAAGTTAGTTTTGCACGAAAAACACCATAAATAATTCATCCCAAAACTAGCGAATCAATATATCATATGTTGAATCTAAACAATTATATCCATTAATCTTTTGGCAGCCTACAGACTTTCATTCGTTTACATGCTTGGGTAGTGTAACACACTAAACATTTGCCAATTTAAAGCAACTTCAAACACTGCAAGATTCAAGGAAATAAAAAAACTTGGACCTTCCTAACGTTTTTCCAGCTTTGCCCTAGCTTCCTTGAATACCATACTCCACAAACCACTATTCCACATTGTTCTTGAACCCTCGAACAAGCATCTGAATTAGTCCTCTGTACCAGATGGTTCTTACAAGCAGGGAGACTGCAACATCAGAGCAAGCAACGGGTTCTTAACCACAAGCAGATGGACTACAACTTTATAAAAAATTTCGCACACAATCCTTCGTCCAGGATCGTCGTTCCACAAAGTTGTCTCTCTGAGACTTTTTTATTGCTGAAGCAGTTTTTATACACAACAAGGAAGCTTCTGGAGTTTGGTGGCTTCTCCAGGAAACTATGTAGCACTCAAGACATCTTCTGAATCCTCTAGAAGTGTCAAGCTACTGCATTAATGGCAGGTGGTTGGAATTAATGTCTTCCAACATAAAGGTAAGATGAAACACAGTGACAATATAATATGTGCATAAAAAATTCACTTGGTTTGAACATCATGTTGTGCACAAAATTTTATTTCAATGCAGACACCGGTTGGTCCCGTTTACTTCATAGGAGAACATACTAGCGAGAAATTCAATGGGTATGCACATGGTCATTATCTTTCAGGTATGTCAGTCCCAATCATTTTCCCTTAATCTCATAGGACATGCTAGTTTCTGTAAGCATCTCTGAATAATGGAGGAATCACAATTACAACCACAATCCTTAATTACCATCTCTTATCTTCATATTTCAAATAGTATGCTTATTTATGTAAAAATAGCTCAATATGGAATCATCACAGTTAGAGTGATTTGATTTAAAATCCTTGGATTTGCATGAACAGTCATTGATAGAGCAGGAATGGTGATAGAAAGAATGAAGAACAAGAAGAATGAGGAAAAGGGTTAAGCAATACGCTTATGAAACTGAACAGTTTACATAGTTATAATCTGTTCGAACGACTATAAGTTCGTAGCATAAGGGTAGCTTATACAACCATACAGTTGCAATCCAACATCGACTATGGACAGTCAAATCCCCAATTTCCTTTCATTTTATGTACAGAAGATCACAACGTTAGTTAAATTCATTTTTGTGTAACGTGGTGTTGCCCATTTGGGTTTGAGAGCAGACCTGTTTATAAATTATTATAAAAATTAATGATTGATAAGGATTTGTAAAATAAATAAGAAAAAATGTATTTGGGAACTTATATATATATATTATATATATGGAAAATTATTTAAATTTAATTATTATAAAAAGAGAATTAAAAAAAACCGATTTATACTTACTCTATAAATAAAATAGCTCTACAACAAACTATATAATTAATGCTAATAATAGCCAGTCTAAAATGTAATTATTTATTACATCTGAGATATTTGTAACTCGGAAGTGGAGATCAAAAGAGAAAAACCTATTTGAAAATCTTAATTTCATTAATTGAATCATGTATGTCTACTTAATTATAATATATTACATAGATATCATGTTTTGTGATTTTTAATTTAATGTATTTTTATTTTGAAATAAGGGTTTTAGAATTTTGATCGTTTAAATAATATTATTAAAAAATATAAATTTCATAAATTCAAATATTCTTAATAAAAATGATCTGAAACCTCATATGTATATTTTTAAAATAAAAAATAAGATAATATATATATTATAATATTATAATATATAATATTAAAGAGAATACAAAATATTAATAACCCACTTCATTATGGCCGGTTGTTTATTTTTTTATTACTTATAATAAAAAAATCTCCTTATTTTAATACTTAATATATAATATATATATATAATATTATATATATATATATATATATATATATATTCATATTTTCTAATATAATTATTATATTTTTAAAAAATTTCAACATAATAAAAAAAAATTATTAATGTATTTTAATTATATATTTCAATATAGTTTGTTTGTCATATATTATATATTATATATATATATATTAAGTATAATAAATATGTATCGATAAAAAAATTAAAAATGAATTTATTTTAATTTAATAAAAATTGATAGGTATTTAAAAAATATTAATAATAAATGAAAATTTAATGTGAATGATCAATGAAATATTTCAATATATAAAACTAAATAAAAATGAAGTCTATTCAGCTAGTATATAAGTGTAGAGGGATATCAATTCATAATAAACATGATAACACTTAATCATGCATTTTAAGTTTCTAAAATTAAATAATAATAATAATTAACTAACTCTACTCAGAGTGGAGGATCATCATTTAAACAATGTGGTATGACACAAATAGAACCTTTTCTCATGAAAAGAGGTAGATGTATTGTGGGTCGTAGTGAGAGTTGGTGTTGATGGCATATAAGTCTCGAGAAGGGAGGGATGTGGTATAATCTTTGGGTGGTAGTTTATTTGCAGTGTTTGTGGTCTCAAGGTATGCGTGATTGTGTAGATGGGAGAGACAACATAGAGTATGTATAGGTCAGTAACATGTGCATGCTTGACCATTTGGTAAACTTGGTCTATGTCACCGTGGCTAGTTGAAGGGGATTGTAGTGTGGTCTTGTAGGAAAGCATTGTTTCTTAATTTGGGATCCAACAACAAAATTTTTATTAGGGTGTGTATTGCTTCTAGCTCAGGCTGGTTGGGGACAAATTCTCTCTAGTTCGTTTAGTGGGCATTTATCGAATAGAACATTTTAAAACTCTCGATGGGGTTCAAGTAAATCATTTCTTGTCGGCCTTTCATTTTAAGTTTTTTGTCTTCACTTTAATTCTGGGAGTGTATTTCACAAGTTTTTTCTCATCACCTCATCAGTGGGGCATTGGATACTGGGTTAAAAACAATCTTCGAAAGTACTAGTCGCTATCCCTGGGGAGCTGCAGGGTGGGGGACTAGAAGTGGTGGGATGTAGTGGCAAGAGGAGACATTCTCTATCTATTTGTGGCACTATAGCCATAGGAGGATGGTGGATGTGTTGGCAATCTATTTATGTGAATTGAGAGCTTGCAGTGGATGGGTATGTTGAGACTTTGTCTATGTGTCATAGTCAAGTGGATTTTTCAAGTGGAGCCATAACTGGGTTTAGCGTTTGGTAGTCGATCGCCCCTGTAGAGATGTTCCAACAGTGGACTCCGACCTGTAGGGGGTTGGGGCGCATGGCCAGCTAGTGGATCATGGTGGTCAAGGGGGAGTGGCAGATGAAGATGGGGGTTTTGGGGAAGATGTGGAGGGAGACCTAGCTCACAATAGGGTTCCTTCTTGTGGACATGTTGACCAACATCCACCCATGGTGTCCTTGGACCTTCATATGTGGAACATCACGCCAATGATAGAGCATATGAGGAAACAATGATATAATGATCAGAATGAATTTATTGCATTCATGAACGTCATATAACTGAATTAGTAGGAAATCCTCGATTGTTGGCATCTATAAGGAGGAGTCAAAGGAGCACTAATGACAACCTAGATGAAATGGAGGGGCATCTAGCTCAACTGGAATTTCATGTCCAAGGGGATCTTAAACATTTAGATGCACTAGGTGAAGACTATGCACTAGATTTCCCTCACGTTCCTTGATGGTTGTTGGTTGTATCTTTATCCTCTATGTGTTCTAAGCGTTTTGGTCCTTTTACTTTGGGTTATGTTGTAAAGCTTGACAGTTTTTCCTTCATTTTTGAGTTGAAGCAAAGATGGGAGAGCAAGAGTTTTCATGCATATCTAATGTAAAATTTTGAAGAACTAATAGAAATATTTTGACCTAGAAAATAATAATAATAATAATTAACTAAAATACAACTTTAATTGAAATTATTATTAGTACTATTAGTGATCAAGATAATTAATACATAAGTTAATCATCTATCCATTTTAAAAACACATGCCATAAGATTCTTAATCATGGAGAATCACCCCCACTTTTTCATCGAGATTCTTGATCTATAAATAGGTTTTGTTACAATACCATGGCTCATCAATATCACATGCCCAAAAAAGCATAACCAATTTAGTATAAGACATGTTTATATGACATTGTTTTTTAATTAAATTGGAAAAGAAATGCATAACTACTTTGTAAATAAATCTCAACCTTTGAATTGTGGAAATCCTATTCCATATTAGACATGCTTATCAACATATAAAATATATTAATAAAAGAATCATAAGAAATAATGCAATTTATAAATAAAATATTCTAATGTCCATATATAATTGAGAATATGGTTGAAATAGTGTGTTGAATGATGTAATTTATGTTTGTATTAGAATTGTATGGTTTCTTTCTCTACAAAATAGATTTATACTATGAATAGTGATAAGCAAAAATTTAATTTGC
>APFE031720980.1:0-14318 GCA_000404065.3 Pinus taeda | reverse complement strand
CCTCTCACTCCTGTCACTTTGTTCAATTAACTGGTACTAAGCTAGAGTTTTGAGACACGGAATATTTGATGTAATTGAAGCAGGAATACCACTCAATTGAAATAGACTCTTGTGAGCAAATCAGAACGTTGTGCAGTTCGCAGTCGTTCACAATTCGTATTTTCTTGTGTAGAGTCAAACTAGTGAACCTTTGGATGTGGATAAATTATTAGGCATAGATGGAGTTGATTAGTGAAATAACCTAAAACAATCAACAATTGATGAACAAATTTAGCAGAATAGTGAGCTCTCTATTCATGTGAATGTCACATAATCTAACATGGATTGCAATGAATAAAACATAAAACAATGTATGTCCCCTTAATTGCATATAGCAATTCTGTAAAAAGCATTAATTTACAAAAGTCAGCATGAGAACCAAATATTTCACCCTCTGTTCTTGAAGACAAATCCCTCTAGAATTCTTTTGTATCATACTGTGAGTCTGGGTGGTGCACCTCAGATATCAGTTGCAATGGATCAGGCCTGGACCGTGCACCATAGATTACATAAGTGGTACTGCCACATAAACCACAGTAACCTTCAGATCAACTGCCCAATAAATTCCATACCCTAAACTTGCAAAATTAATTTACCCTGAACCATATGTCCTAATATGGAAACCAACCAGAACAGCAACCTGACAGTGGCATGAATGATTAATGATTACACCTGTGTTTGAATTGTGTATGAGTACTCTCCATTGACCCAGTAACATTTTCTATATTAAAAATCACAGCTAGATGTCCCAAGTGTTGATGGCAATTTCTGTCCTGAATCAGAAAGAGCCACAAAGCCCCTAGGCCTGCCAGGTAGGGGAGCTCTCACACTGAAGGGAAGTTCAGGATCGAAGAATGTGAAGGGTCCTGTGTAGATCCTGACGATCGAAGCTTGCATGGATCAGTTCAAGAATCCTAGAACCACAGTCATTTTTTATTCAGATGTGAAGATTGAAAGTTCAAACCAACTGAACACATAAATTCTTCTGCCACATTCCTTGAAGACCCAAGGATAAAATAGGAGGACCTTTCAATCAGCCATGGATGCTGGGTTGTAGACACAACAATGTCAGGGAAGTAGTTGAAGGCCCACAACAGTCTGAATCTGTGAGAAGAGGAGATCAACAACCCATGTTGTGGAGAGGAAGACAATGTTAAAGGGAACAGAAAAACTACTACTCGACCTTGCCAAGGCAATGTTAAAGGGAACAGAAAAACTACTACTCGACCTTGCCAAGGCATACGACTAACAGCATCCTCTTGCAAAAACCAAAGTTCAGAAACAATATAATTACATGGATACTTCTATCCCCCATTTCACCACACCTACGCAACACTATAACAGCTACAGCACAGAACATGAACAACTACAGTGCAACTACAGGAAGGAAGCAAAATAGACATAACAGTTGATTTTCAATTTGTATAATTATTGGAATTCCAGTCACCAAAAGAAATTACATATAAATATGCCTAGTCCTTGAATTCAGCAATGTTTTTGAAAAAAACTGAATTTCGCCAATGAATTCATCAAATTCAGTGAAATTAATTGCCATGAGTATGATTCATACACAAAAATTTTATTGTAATATGGTATTCAAAATATACAATCTTATATATAGTTGATTTCCTTCTATTAGAATTCAAAAATAATAGGGAAATTAAAATTTAAAACTGCTCTTAATTTCTAATTTAGTTGCCACAAATCTGAACTTAAAGTGTACATCCTTAGTTCTATTTGCCCAACTTAATGGTGAATTTTATCAAAAGAAATTCGTACTAGCAGAAGTTTATGCAGATACATTACTGTCAGTCCTCAACAAAGTTCATCACGTTATTCTTCAAACATATTGACTCGGGGAAAAAATGCCCCCTACCTGGAACCCCATGTCTTAGAGAGCTTCCAGAAAATGAAGGTGCACACCCAACAAAGACTTATAGTGACCTAGAAACACAGAATAACAGCTTACAAGTTTTAGTGATGTACAAGGTTCTACTATTTCAACCTTGAATTACAAGAGAGAGAGAAATGTTTAGGAGTAAAGCTAGAGGCATGGATCTTCCCAAATGCATTTGAGATGAGAGTTATGGACATTAATATAATTATATTATCTTATCTAGACATGAAAGAAAACCATATCATAAAGGTACCAGGAGATGATACATCCTTGATTTCATTGCAGCCACAAGTGATTTTACTGTGATGAACATTTTCCACCACGTTCTGAAGAACTTCAATGTTACATATGATAGCTAATCTATCTGCTCATCCTCATCTCATTCTAATTGACTAGTCACTATAGCAGTTGTGCACAGTGAGTAGGCCATTTGATACCATGCCCCAAATAGTTCCACATAGTTGGGCTCTATGTTGCAATCTCCAAAAGTTGATCCCCTATTTTTCTCTCTTTTGTTGAATTGATTTTTTAAGTTGGCCTCATTCTCTTCTCTTTTCTTTGCTTTGGTTGTTCTATGATTGTACTTGTTTAGATATATCTCTCCAGAAATGCATCAAACACTCTCCCATAAGTTGTACCTTAAACACTAATCAGTGTTTCAGTTCCACAGACCATTCCTTTGTTAACATGCGGACATTATCAAAATTACAACTGAAATTTTTCAATTTCTAGGCAGACTTTTGGCATATAGTTATTTTGAAGGTTATTGTGTATGAACAACAATGAAAAATACCAGTGATTTCCATACAATATCTTGTCATAGAAATTTATACTAGGATTAAAAGGTTCAAAAATTGCAGCTAGCTCTGATCAGGCAGGTAACATTATCCCTTATCTGAGCAAAGAGAAGGTAAGGGAGCACTCCATTTGACTAAGCACAGAACCTGACTCTATCAGCAACCAACAAGCATCACCCTTACGAGTCAGACATGTCATATTGTATACATTGATACAAGATTTTATTTTCCTTTTAGAACAAAGAAAGAACAGACTAAAAATCATTCACTCACACAAGAAAAGGACCATTCAAGCCAATAAACCTTATTTGATTCTCCACAGAAGCTAAATTCCAGACATAATGAATCTTGTAACTTAACCACGAAATTATGAAGCTACAGGAATGCACAACGGTAAGTGAGGTCATATTAAAAATGTAAATAAATAAATTAGTATTAAGTACAAAACCAAAACCTTTCGACATCATTGCAATGCCATTGCCCAAGATCATTGAATTTTTATTTTATATCCAGGAACAAAAATCCTCCTACTAAGATATTCCCTTTGTATGATTTCAACTCATCAAGAAATGTTTAAGGAATCTAAAATATGACTAACAGAAATGCAAAAGAATCATTTTAGCAAATTAAGCCCATAGTTCCTGACTTACTAAAGAAGTAACTTCGATAGTAACTTACCTCTCCATGAATCAAGGTGAGTGATAGAAGAATATTGTCAGATCAAACTAGAGTCAGAATAGATGTGCTTAAACAGTAGATGAGCATTTACAATGAAAAATAAGAACTAAGCAATTCTAAAGCAGGCATAGTATAAAGTAAGTACAAATCCTCACTAATAGACTCAAACGACAAGAAACTCAGGCAGAGAACTCAGGGACTCACTTGGTAATTGTTCCATGGCATTGGCATCACGCCTTGGGTAGGTGAAAAAATTATGGGCATTGGCACGTAAGTTGGAGATCCTTGCAGTCGATGACCAGGAACATAGGGTGATCTTGGCAAAGGCCAAGACAAAATTCCAGGTGGATATGATGATGCAGGTGTTGTAGGAGATCCTGAACTTGCATAACCTGAAACAGGCATTATTGTTGTAGGTTGGGGATGATGAAACTTGCAGTGAACTCCATATTTGCAGGATCCAGTACGCATGTAATATGCACATTCTTTCTCTCCCTGTTCAACAAAAGTAAACATACATATCAAATATATTGATACTCATGATGCATGCATATTTTTCCCCCTAAAACTGGGAAATATTTTTGTGGTGGGCATATATTTGTCTGAACTTAAATATTTCGATACGATCTGTACCAGTCAAATGAATTGTAAATTTATGTTTGACAAAAATCACAGTTCCACACCATTTTATCCTCCAAAGTTTAGATAGCACACCTGACGCATAGGAAGGCCTAAAAAATTCATCTGTACTTGTCCTCCTAATCCATTTCTGTCACGTGGATGATGGTACTTGCATGTTGCACCAAACTTGCAAGTTCCTGTCTTCAGGTAATACTGCAAAATAAATTCTCTTCTTAATGTGGAACTTTTAATAGCAAAAGAATTTAGAAATTGTATTGCCAGTAATTCATTGCTTATGCAACTAGAGTATATATAAACCAAAAGCTTCCCTTTTTTCAACTATAATCTAGTTTGCTACATGTGGTTTCAGTGTTGCAAACCAGGAAGGAGGAAATCTCAAAGTTGACCAGAAGAAATGTTTTAACTTTTTATAATGCAAAAAAATATTTTAAGTTATTCAGTGCTTCCACATATGAATCAAGGATCCTAGACATGTTAAAATTATCTAACTTTTTTGTTCTTGCATACCTATAGAAAATTTTCACCCTTATTTGGCTGAGTTTCAGGTTTGCAACATGATTTTGACCAAAACATTTACTTTCAGCACTAATTGTATACCAAGCCTGTAGACTTTAACTCATAGACTGACGACGATAGCTGAAAGTGTAAACATCCAAAGGTACAGCAATAGTTCAAAAAGGCAACTTAAGAGGTAATTCTGGGTGGATTCAAAATATTTCTACTTAGTGATAAATCCTTGCTATTTGGAAACAAGCCATGTGCTGGACTTTAGTTCATCTTAGCAAGCATAGGTATTAATATGATAATATCCATATGCCATACAACAAAACTCATCTAGGTTTATGGAAGGCAAGTTGTATGTCATAACAGCATTTACATACCAATCTGAATGATGATTGGAAAGAAGATGAGAACAAGACTCAACTACATAACCCAGCAGAACGTGGCAAAATTAAAAAATAATGTAAAATATTACTAATGCAAAGAAGATACCTATTCAATCCTGTAAAGCTTATGAATAAAACCAAGCACAGGTTGACCAACCATCCAACAAGGTTGTCTATACTTAACCAGAAAGCATTTATCTGTTAGGCACGTGACCATACAAACATTTGGGGCACTCGAGTCATTAGAGAATGACTAGGGCTCATCACCTGTAAATATTTCAAGCAACTACAAAGACCAATTTTCTGTCCAGGCCACATAGCAAATCTCACTCCAGCAGCAAGTGCTATGATTAAATACAAAGCTATACAATAATCATAAAACCTGTTGGAATGGAATGTGAGAGTGTTGATGGATATTTTATTATTTATCACAGGCTGTACAAAACATAAATGTCCTACCAATAAATATATTCTATAAAACATAAATTAAAAACTCCCTTTTTCTAATACACTTCCTTTTACTATTAGTGCCACCCAATCAACACCTAAGTGAAAACCATTGGCACTAGGACTAAGAACTTTGTCCATCACTGCATCTGGCCCACCCGTGCAGCCATGACAGCCCATGATGAGCTAACATATACTATGGGGAATCAAACCCTAGTGGGAATGTATCACTACCCCTACTTACTAGACAGGCAATCCCCCTAAATTAAATTAAAAGAATTTTGGTTCAAAAAAAACAAAAAGAGGAAAAAGGAGTCAAGCAATCAAATTGAAATCATGTTGACCATAAAAGGTTGGGATAAGTGGTAGCTTTAGTCATTCTGAAATATATCTTTGTTTTTCAGGTTACGTCAAATAAATGTTCTGTTTGTACAGTCAGGAATGTGAAGGAAGACCCTCCAGTGTCACAAGTTGCACATAAGCAAGCATGCACTTGGCATCATATTATCAGATTCACAATTAAAAGGTTCTTAGGTAGTATGCAAAGATTCTTTCAATAAGATGAGGAAACGACATTGAGAAAATGGGGTATTGATACCTTCCAAAGTTGTATCTACTTCATCCTGAACATATTAGGCAAGGAAATGCTATATTACGAAGGGACATAAGCACAATTCATTAACTTCCATTGGCAGAACAGATGTTGGATGACAAAGGCAACAGGGCATGTTAATAGAAAAGCTCCCAGACACTCTAGAGTTAGGGAAGAATATTAAGTCAGGCACCTTAAATGAACAGCTCCAAGAAGATCTGCCAGATCCTCCACACATGCATAGTGTCATAGACAATGGACATAGTTAGCTGAAGCAATTCAAGCATATTTCAGCACATAGTAGCTCAATGCTGACCGTTGTTTAGAAAATTTTCTTCTTAAAAATAGAAGAAAGCAAGCATCAAATGAGAAACAAAATATTAAGAAGCACATAAACTAAACATACCCACAAACAGAAGAATTAACAATCATTTGTAACAAATAGAGGATAATCTCTTAAAGATTCGTGGCAAATAACAAATACTTTGCTAAGCTTGCAAATGCTTTTCAGCCTTAAGTTTTATTTACTGTTCAAGTTGGAAGCAGCGTTTTCTTTTTATCCTGGATCAACATCAAGCATCAAAAGTTGACTAATTTGGCACTCAACCAGTTGAGGTCCATGCAGAAACCAACTCATTGTTGATTCTAACCAAAGGCTATCAATTTCGTACTATTTCCAAAAAATGGGAAGCCAATACCACTTTCGCAAGTCACAAATTGAACAGAAGAATTGGAGACGATATCGACTGAAAACCATAGAATTCTCCTTAGATCCCGAAAAATGGATAATGTGCATCTTTCTTAGGTTAAATGAGACAGAGCAATGGGGCTAACGCTTTAAAAAAACTCCAAGAAAAATATCCTACGGAACTAAAATGAGTCCTCACTATTCCTGAATATGCAGAGCTAGGATAACTGTTGCTTCTTCATGGATCAAAAAGCAATGTTTGTAAGTAAGAGAAACAGTCCACGCACAAACAGAGAAAAAAAATATAGGTTACATCATCTGTAAGAAATGGTGAAGACAATGTGGTAAAACAGGGGTGTTACTTGGTACTTTTTACTGCAAACTGCAGACTGAGGGAGCTTTGTCAAACAAACACCTTAAGGATATGGATAGTCTCTCATGAGATAGGCTACAATTTCAAATCTCCTCTTCCTCATTTGACATGAGCCCTAATGTCAAAAGGGCAGTGAAACATTCAAACTTTTAGGAACATAAGATTGCATTAATTCTCACAGGCTGTGGAGAATACAAACACCGTACCTGGCAATCTGGCTGTCCAGCTCTTTCAGGAAATTCGCCTTTGCTAGCAATTGCCTGTGAAAAGCAAATTCCCCTTGCCTCTCTATTACAATTCAAAACAAAAACAAAAACCCAACAATGCTCTGTTGCTCGAAACCAGAAAAAAAACCAACCAGGCTGTTCAATTTTAAATCACTGCCCCAATACCTGTTTCAAGTTAGGAGGATGGTTGAAGCGGCAATTGGGGCCATACCCACAGAGGCCTGTGCGCATGTAATAGGCACAGTCAGGCTCATCCACTCTCTCAGGGTATGACCCTGATTCCACTGGATCCACTGGTGATTTCAGTGTCATCTTCCCCATGGATTTCTCTATGCTTTTCATGTCTGTAGAAGATGTAAATGTCAATACATTGTTCTTATTACTGTGCATGGCCCAATTCTCCTCCTGCCTATAATATTCCATCAATAGCCAATCAAATAATCCAATCAAATCAATCAATCAATCATTCTGAAAGCAACCCACTATTCCCCTGTGCATTCCACAACTACCCACCAAACAAAATTGATGAAATGAATGGCCTATGGTATTCCAATTCGGGTGCTGTGAAAGCTCAGAAGGTGATCTGAAACGGTACAATGCATAAAATTAGCTTAGAAAAAAGCTGAAATGTGTCGATCTAAACACTGGTTTTTGAGTTACTTATTCTGTAATATCAGACAAACACTACAGGCTTCTTTCTTTTTCCACAGCCTCCGGTCTGTTCCCTATCCAACCACACACATCGTATTTCTATTATTTTAATTTTTCATCACCATGGAGTATCATATAATGTCTTTATATTTTTATGCATAGGCCATCGTCTGTTGCTTTCCATCGTCCTTAGAGACTTTTCGCGGTTCGCCTCACGGTTGTGCATACGCATACGCGATATCCATGCACAACCTTGTTAAATGCTGGTTATGGTATATGGACTATTAAAAAATTCTGAGGACCAACTAATGCTTTTTCTCTCGCAATTTTATGCTTTTTCTTGGTTTTCTCAACTTTATTTTTGAGAGCGTGTACGGATGTGTTCCCTGCTAAATTCTATGCTTTCGAACCCTCTTTTCACACTTGGGCAAAAGTAACTTTTACAGGTCACATGTGTCTCAATCCCTCATCTTTTTTTCTTAGAACTTCCTATCCCTCCGTTCCTCATTTTTTTTCTTAGAACTTCCCATCTCTCCATCCTCGTCCCTCATTTTTTTTCTTAGAACTTCTTATCTCTACATCTTTCTTTTTTTTTCTTAGAATTTCTTACAATTGTGGTTTATTGTTAATATGAAGTGTTAGTGTACATTATTACTGAGCCGAATGGCTCATTCTACAGTTAGTATACAATCTAGTATTATGTTTTTTTTCCTTAAAATTTTTGATAATTGTGGTTGATTGTTAATATGTAAGTGTTAGTGTAAATTGTTATTGAGCCGAACGGCTTATTCTACAACCCAGTATAATGTCTAAGGATGTTTGTCCATCATCAAGGTGAAATTTTGCTCTAATTGCCAAAATAAAAATTTAAAAAAATATATTTATTCTAAAAATTAAATACTATACAAAATATTTATAATTGTCGGCTCATCAAAAAAACTGCATGTGAAGAAATTGAATCCCTCTTGGCTCAAAACTGCTCATGAAGAAATTGGATAAATTGGATCTCTCTCAGCTAAAAAAAATTGCACATGAAGAAATTGGATCCCTCTGCACTTGAAGAAATTGGATCCCTCTTGGTGAAATTGGATCCCTCTCGGCTCAAAACTTCACGTGAAGAAATTGGATCTCTCTCCGCTCAAAACTTCACGTGAAGAAATTGGATCCCTCTCCGCTCAAAACAGCACATGAAGAAATTGGATCCCTCTGCACTTGAAGAAATTGGATCCCTCTCGATGAAATTGGATCCCTCTCGGCTCAAAACTTCACGTGAAGAAATTGGATCCCTCTCCGCTCAAAACTGCACGTGAAGAAATTGGATCCCTCTGGGCTCAGGTTAGATCCTAACATATTTATAATTTTCCAAGTAAAATTTAAATGAGGTGGGTGAAAATAAGTTATCGTTATAAAGTTTATCAATTTTAATTTTTTTATAACAATAATAACACATTTTCTATAAATAAATATTATTATATTATTAAGTTAAATTGTAGTAGTATATGTTATAATATAAATAAATAAATAATATTTAAATTGATAAATAGGTGTTTTTTTTCAAAAGTAACACATTTGATTATAGAATATTGTTGTATAATAATTATTAATAGTATTATATTTATAAAAAATAATGTTTTAAAATTATAATTAATATTAATAGTCATGTTATTTTATAAAAAATAATGTTCATTTTTATAGACGTGGATGTTTGTTAATTTAAAAATTTATTTAGAATGTTTTTTATTATTTTAATTATTATCATTATTTTAATATAAGTATTGATTATAACCATAATTTAAAATTTTATATTTAATTTTTACTTTTTACTTACTGCTTTTTTAATGCTAAGATCTTTTTATATATTGTTTTAAAGTTTTATGATTTAGACTCACATATAATCAAAATTAGTTAAATCATGATAATAATAAAATATTAATATACAATAAAAATAATGTAACCCAAATCATAAACTATTGGGACAATTCTTTTCTTATTTTCTTAAAAAATCTGTCATTGTAGTTCATTCATTTAATATTATGTTCATCAATGTTATCTATTTATAGATTTTAACCATTAAAACTAACTTGGGTTATTCAAAGCAATATTGTATTATAGCATCTTTCGAGGTTCAATTCTTCCGTCCTCTTATTTCACATGGGTAATTTCTCATAAGGGTTGATGCACCTTGACAAGTAGGACATTGTGGTACAATTAAATTGTTCTAATTGTAAGTTGAGTAAGGGTAGGCATCTTACAACATAAATGACGTCTAGTTTTTTTATAATTTTGATAAATTAAATTGTGGATACTTCTTATTCAATAAAAAAATCTAGAAGCATTTTTGATACTTTCATTGTAATATTCATTCACTTGTAACTCCATAAAAATGGAATACATTACCAATGTGTAAAATCTAATTCCAATAAAAGGATATACTAATATAAAAAGATAACATGTAACATCATCTAAATAATAATAATCCAAAGTCAAAAAATGGCCCACAAAACATAACGTCTAAATCATAGATATATTAATGTTAGACAAATAATACAATATTTATTAGATACATGTATTATGAGAATTATCCTTATAATGGCATTTTTTTAATGAAATTTTTTTCACATTGACATTTTATCATTATAATGATATTTAAAAAGATAATAAACTAATTACATTTTTTTTCATCATAATCTATATATTTATAATTTTGTCTATAATTTTATAAAAGATGATAAAGTTTATAAGTGCTTCTATTCTCACCATAACATATCCTTAGGATGAAATATAGTTCATTTTAATACTCACTCTTTTGCTTGAAATCTCATAAAATATTATTTTTGTATAGTTCTAATTTTGAATATTAATATTAGTTATTTACAATTTTCAATCATTTTTTTATTTATTAATAGTTTTGTTAATTATTCTAAATATTGAATAATTTGCGTTATCACTATTTATTAAAAAATGAAATAATATTATATATGTGAACATTCACTATAATAAACTCATAAGAATCATTCTATTTTTTAATTTATTACAAATTTTATTACTTCCCCACCTTATAAAAAGGTAAATTAATTTATAATTATTAATATGGAAATCGTAACTTTCTATTAATTATAAAAAGTTACATATGTAGATGCACATAGTGTATTCTTTTATTATCTTAAGCGACACCACTCAGGTGGTGCCCATATAATAAAAAACAAAGAAAAAAAGAATAACAAAAAATAAAATTGAGCCTAAGCAAATAAGCTTAATCACCCTTCTCTCCTTTTCTCATTTTCTACTTTTCGTCATCCTCCTCGATGAGGGGGTAGTTGTAGCAATAATTAGTGGATTCTCTTTTGTCTTCCTCAGAGGTTCCTTATATGAGTCATAGCTCTCAGATATATAAGAACGTTTGAAACCTCGTATCTCTTTATTGGCTTGTGTGTCCTTCTTCTCTTGGATTTTGAGAGGCTATGTCATGTAAAATTCACAATTTTATTACAAAAAATTACCAATAAGAATCTAATTATGCTTCCATGTAATTTTAAAGTTTTCTATTTTTAAGGAGTTTAGACTTCTGTGATCCATAATCTTGTTAAGAGAATAATTTCGGCAAAATCACATAAGAAACCATTTGTCGACGCGTTTCGAACCATTTTTACTCATTTATCATTATATGTTGAGAATATTAAATCTGACTTGTATAAACTTATATAGTGTGTTCCAAAATTTTAAAGTTTTTCTCTATGTAAGTATATCATCTCTCTCACATAGATAATCAAATTTTAATGTAGAGAAAAATAAATAAATAAAAAATCAAAAGCTAGATTTCACTTATATATTGATTTTCCAAAATTTTCAAAAAAATTCATCAATTTTAATTTTTATAAAAATTATTCACCCAAAATCTACAAAATAAAATCATTTTACTTTAACACATATCAAATTTTTTGATGCAGGAGCATCCAGCTCTGAGGAGGCAGAATGAGGCTGGCAATCTCAGGCAGAATTTGGACCCACAATCAATGCGTATAGCTGGACAGGTGTCAACACCTTGACAGTTATTTTATTTTCATTACTTGTTTTTATTTACTTTTATTAGTCATGCATTTACTCTGTTTTACTTAGGAGTTAGAAACATAACCATAATTTGCTAGTTAGTTTGATTTTTATTTAAAAAGGCATTGTATTAGTTTTAAATCAGTTATTGGGAAACAGTTGTCAATCTGTTGGGTTGGTTCCAACCGAACAGGAACAGTTTGACTCTCAGAGTTAAAAGAACGAAAAAAAGATTGTAAAGTTTCCTCTCTCATTTTTTGAAGAACAGAAATAGAAACATACAGTCATTTCCAAAAACGAAGATTCATTACTTATTTGCTTCACATCTCATCACTGTAATATTGAATATTCTACAGTATATCATTTCCTGTACATTGTAAATCATGTTATAGAAAAAGACAGGTCACCACAGCACAGTCCACCAGCGTGCAAACCCGACTGTACACACAGGTGTACACCCAGAGGAAGACGCGACGGAAGCAGACTCAGACAAAGTAAAGATTCTGAAGACTAGAAAGACGGAGAAACCTGTACATGCGAATAAAGAACCAGGTATTTCAAAATCCCGATAACTCTACAGTCAAATAGCATGTCGTAACAGAGAACAAATTAAATCTTTTCTTTTCCATACGATATATATAAAGAATCAGATAGTAACAAGACAGCAAGAACATGCATGTAGAAATACGACCTGAGTAAATAAACAAAGAACCCAGGTCACAGTTAAACATTTGCACCACAGAATACATGTAAGGCAAGTCACGGCACCCACAGAGTTATCAATAGGACGGAATTTCAAAATACCAATTTATTAACAGACAAAAGCCGAAGTATTACATTCATATCATTGACGGAGAGATAGACCAGGGTTTGGTCAAAACCCTAAGTTTATAAACTGTGAACGGTACAGTCTAGCAGAGTAAGGGTTCGAAACCCCGCAACGACCATCAAACAGGAAACAAAACTCTGTTACATCCACAGAGCAGAAGCCCATAAAACCCATGAGGGTTTGATACCAAAGAGAACAGTTCAAACACTTTTATATAGAGGGAAAGTCGAAACCACGACTACAACAGACCATTAACAGATTGAAGACCGAAACCTTAAATTTTCGCCGCATAGAAAGTCGACACAAACGACAGAGACTACAGATATCAAGCTACAGGAATGTATTAAGACACTACCCGGAAGGAGCGTGGAGAGAATGCGGGTAGCAGCACTACGAGCTTGGCTACACGACCAGAGCTCACCTGCAAGACAAACCCACAAAGATTAGACCCTGCGAATATATGTACATGTGTTAAAACAAAAACACAACGGAAAGGAGGCAGAGTATCAGGGTTTTACCAGGAACCCGGGCGACGAAGAACAAGACCAAACTAACCAAAACAGTAACCTGAAGACAGTGGCCGAGACGGTCAGAACCAGCAAGATAAAAGCGAAGATGTTATAACACGGAACCAACATCATTACCTGGTTGTCAAAGGTGAAACGCAACTTTGGGAACGACGGACCTGTCATGAACCAAAACGCACAGTCAATAAGCTAATACCAGCCGAGACGGAAATAAACAGATAACCACACTTACAGTTGTCAAACAAACGCCGAGCAGAGAGAATGAGCCCTCGCAGGCCATAGAAACTCACCATTGAAACCCTTTGGAAGCGGAGACAACCACGGAGGCGGCATTAACACAGTCACAGAGGAACAGAGGTTTCCCACAGAGCAGCTCAGAACTCGGCAGAGTGACCCCGCGAAGCGGAATGAGGAAATGATTGCCAATAGGGTTGTCAACGGGCCTTTTGAGTAGAGATGACCGGTTGGTGTAGGTGAGAGCCGGTGGAACATGTTACAAAACCCTAAACCCAAAGACCAAGGCGCGTACAGTGCCATTCAATACGCATTTAAGTCGCCAGGTTATACGTCCTATCAATTACGTTCCATACCGTGGCGGGAGGCCATCATAAGTGGTATCAGAGCTAGAGTTTTTTTGAGTTAGAATCAATGGAACAAGCAGAAGGCGAAGGTGAGGTAAGAGGAAGAGCAAGAGGAAGAGGAAGAGGCAGAGGACGATTGGCCCACATGCCAGTGGATGATGGATTGAGAAGAGATAAGAGTTTTGCGAGAGAGATTGGCAGTGATAGAGGCTGGAGGAAGAAGAAACCCAGCAGATAACAGTGATGAAGAGGCAGTTGAACCAGAGCAGGATGAGTTTGAGGGAATAACACCAAAACTGAGATTGTTAAAGTCAGTTTTGCTATCCAGTCATAAACCGAAGCATGAATTGCCTACCTATGACGGAAGCTTATCGGCAGATGTGTTGTTAGACTGGTTAAGTGAAGTGAATAAATTC
>APFE031720950.1:96371-128988 GCA_000404065.3 Pinus taeda | reverse complement strand
AATTCCAGCAACATCTACCCTTTGGAATGTTCAGCTTTCAACCTCCCCTCCTTTGGCCCAATGCCTGTATTTATAATGCTCTAGAGGAAGTTAATCAGGTCCAAAATCAATGGGATAAGCCCCTCTTTTGGATGGGGTAGCTCCTCTCTTGATGGGATAAGTTCCTCTTTCATAGGGATACATGAACCATCTGGAGGCGCTCAATACACGTCAAACAAGCTTCTAGAATGCTCTAGAAATGACCACAAGTGAATTTTTTAAGATGAAACTCACGCCTTTTGACCTTTACAGGGGTACGCACCCACCCATTTACATACAGAGCATGCAAGGACGCAGGTATTGTGAACTTGGGATGTGTACACGCAGGTAAGGTAGAGAGAAATTGCGTACCCAGAGATAAACATGTTTTTTAATGACTTTCTCTCTTTCTTGAAGTTTGACATGGAGAGCAGAGGTATGAGGCTTGCCAAGGAGGATAGTATGACTGTTGATGGAGCCATACTAACTACAAATAGTCATGGTGACAAATTTTAGTGGTGACAAATTTTAGTGTAGACAAATTGAGCTCATATTTCTTTTTCTCAGCTGCATCTGTAGGAACTGCTGATGGGAAATTGTATCCACTTTCTACGATTCCCCAAACTTCTACTCCAAGTGATTGTAGATATGCTGTGGTTCTTATCTTCTAGTGGGTAAAGTTGCTCCCGTCAAAGACTGGTGGCCTGATATGTGCCTCTTTTTTTGGATTAGCCATTCCGATGGATCTTTTCCTTCAAGCGATCAAGCTTCTTCAAAAGGACCTATCTCTGATACCAAATTGTTTGGAAATAATACTGAGAGGGGGGAGAAGGGGGGGGGGGGGGGGGGGGGGGGGGGGGAAAAAAATCAGTATTATCAAATCAGATACTTTTTCATTTTCACACTCAGATTCATATACGCGACTTCAGTTAAGGGTATACGCGTATATACGTGACTGTATTAAATGCAACAAGCGTATATGCAACAATCTTATGATTCAGTTAGCTTATCTTCAGTAAATGCATCAGAACATTATTAACCACATTAACATTAAATAGGTGTATTAAAACAGTACAGATCATCACACATAAGAAGCACACATGAACACCATGATATAAGGTGGAAACCCAATGTGGGTGAAAACCACCTGCTGCAATTCGTCTCTTTCTTCCTTTAATAGGAAACTTCTTTTACAATGTACTGGTGCAGTCCTTTACCAGCACACAGGCTACAACCTGCAGAGGGCTACAACCCTCTCTCGTTTCCAGTTACTTCTGGAAGGGAGCTACAACCCCCTTAGCTCTTGTACTAGCGGATATACTAGTACGTAGGTGCTGACCTACAGAAGGCTGCAACCTTCTTTTCTTCAGGGACCACGTTTCATCAATTTTCAGAATGGATCCATAAGTACAAAACAATCACTGCAGCAATACAATCATCCACTTATACTTGCATCATAAATCTCTAAATCACCCAATACTGAATCACTAAAACCCTATCATCAAAAACACAGAACGCAAACCAGAGTCCAGAACTTCTGCAACAACCAATAGAATCAACAGCAACCTAAAATACCAAATCTCATAATGCATACGCTACTTCATTATACCAAAACCACGTGTATACGCGCTTTCACCTTATACAACCCATGTACAGATCTAAAGATAATTACTTGTACCTTCACTATTATATCAACCCAATCCAAGCAGCACAAACCGAAATCCAACAATACTAGATCCTGGCACTACGTCAGACATTCATTCCTTGCTCACCCATTTTTGCCTAATGATCTTCTCCTTATATAGGTTAGGCTTCTCTCAATACCATGGTCCAAAACCATGTAGAAACAATACCATGAACCCAATACTTGGGGTCGTCACTTTGGACCAAATACTATGGACCAAATACCACGGACCAAAACCATGATTTCCAACATGTACGTGCCTTTACTCTTATTAACCTGCGTGCATACGTGTACACTCCTTCTACTTCGCTAACCCACGTATATACGCACTTTCTTCACGGTCAACCTGCGTATATATCTCTATTTACCTGCTGCACTATGATCTGTCCTTTGAGTGAGTTGTCATCACCTGTATCATTCCTCTGAGTGAGTTTCCATCAAGGACAACACCTGAATCATAATGCCAACAATTTCTGCCTAAAATCATTTATTTTGTCGTAGTCCTTGGAGATATCTTTATAATGGGCTATCATGCACATCAAACAAAGATAATATGACCATGTTGCGACCTTGGGACGTTGGTTGTCCAACTCACCCCAATGGGGCCCATAAACTCTTGGTGTTATATCTCCTCGAGTTAGGGTTTTGATTGTTTAGGGTTTTCTCTTGTTGTTCAATAATAAAAACTCCCTTGAGCCTCATTGTAAGATAGTTCAGAGGCATGTCGACACCACATCTCTTCTCAGAGATAAGCTACCATCACCCTAGTTGGTTTATTTCCAGTCCTGTTTGTAAGCATATTTCAGTATTTTACATTAATGAAATGAAGTATTATTTCCATTGCATCTCTGTTTTTACGATTATCTCTATAATTTGTTGTGTTCTTTTTTAAATCTAGATCAGTGGTTGGGCTAATCTTTCAGGAAAGGGTGGATTTTCTTTAAGGTTTTTTTCCTCTCTTTCTTCCTCAACCTCCCTATGTGGAGAGGGAGGTTGGTTATCTAGGAGAATTCTCCCAGATATTAGGTTGATCTCCTAGATTTCTACAACATAAGCTGGGTATGATGTCTCTCCACTATATCCTTGTTGAGCTTGCCTATTTTTTGGGTTTGGATTTGGCTGGGCAGGCATCTAGGTTTTCTTAGGTGGAGCAGAGTGTAGGAGTTGTGGTTGGGTAGGTGGTGGAGGCAATAGGGCTGGAACATTGTTGAATTGGGGCCTCCACCCCTGGGGTGGGGTATTCCATTGATATTATGGCTGAATGTAAGGTTGAAATACTGAGGTGCATAAGACCAAGGAGGGGTTGTAGACTAGGAAGGATGGGCACGGGGTCCCCAAGAAGGTATAGTTGTGGTTTGGTTGGGTCTATAATATGCATGGAATGATCCTTGCATACCTTCTAGTATGGTCTAGGCCTAGGAGGTCTCCTTAGGTTAATTTAGCAAAGCTACTCAGTGACCCCTTTAGCTCCTTGATATATAACTTTGAGTCTAGGTAAAGAAGGGCACTTGTCTGTGGAGTGGTTTTCTTCACAGACTGAGCAAATCTCAATATAGTAAAATGGGAATTCATTCCTAAGATGCCTCCTGGTGCATCTAGGACCAAAAATGGCCAAGGCTCTCACTACTTCCTCTTGCTTCCTTTTGATATTCATGGTATCTAATTACAAGGCAAGGGTTTATAGCATCTCACTTTTGAATTCCTCCAACATATTTCCAATTTCACCCTTGATGGATGAGTTGGAAGATGATGTACTAGCCATAAGTTGACCACTCCTATCCTTTTTCTTGGTTGCCTTAGAATGGTTTCTAAAGATAGTCTTGATATCCTCATAGGGTGTTTGGTAGATATCTCCTCCTGCTAACAAATGCAAGGCATCTAGGATATCCTCCCTACTCCTCTAAGCAGGACTAGCTTCAGTGACTCAAGGTCAAGTGTGCGCTCGGACCTTTTATAACTGAGCTGGAATATTTCTTCATAGACTTCTAAGGATTCATCCTCGCCTATGGTCATCCTAAAAATCTCTTCTTTAGTGTCCTTTGACCTACAATAGTCCCGATATTTGTTGTTAGAGGCCTGCTACATTCGAGCCCAAGTTATGATGCTATCTCCAGGTAAACCCATGAACCAACAAAATGCTGCATCCTTGAGGGTAGATGGAAACAATTTAAACTTTTGTTCATCCTCTGTATGGTCATAGGTTTGGCATATAACAACAAAATCAAATAGGAAAGTGTCAAGGTCCTCTGTGGTCAAGCCATGGAAATGAGGTAGAGTAGAGGGGCTTATATTCTTCATTTTAGTGTCCCCATTGGTTTCCCTAATGGGGGAGGAACCCTCAATTCTCTCTCTATCTCCTCTGTCATCTTGGTTTTCATCCATTAGTTTAGTAGCAATGGGTTCTTCCTCTTCTTCTTCCCTTATAGGTTCTTCAAATATATCAGGTTGCTCACATAAAGGTTCTTCCAATTCACAGTCACTGAAGAAGAGAGAAGTTTGACTGTTGGATGTAGTGGGGGTATTTGGCAAGAATTTTCCTAAATTATCCCTATTCCTACGAGGCATGAAAGGAAATTTTTTTGGGTTGGTTTTTGTAAGATTTTCTTTAAAGCTAGAAAGTACTCTATAGAAAGGAAATTGCTAATTAAATGAAAAACTACTAATAGAATGGAAACTACTTATAGAATGAAATTGTTGATTGAATGGAAAGACTTCTAACAAAAAGAAAACTACTTTCAGAATGAAATTGCTTAATTGAATGAAAAACTACTAACAAAAAGGAAACTACTTACTGAATTGAAATTGTTGATTGCAGAATGGAAAGGAAAGAAGATAAATGACAAATGAAAGAAAGAAACTAGATTACTTTTGCAGAAATAAACTAATGGAAGAAAATTGAAGACTAGAAGTAGAAGAAAAGAAAGTTAGAGACTAGAAATAGAAGAAGGAGCAGTAATTCACATCCTACTCTAACACCTCCCTAGCAATGGCACCAAAAAGTGATGAGCCTAGGTATTGTAGCAAGAATTTTGCAACTCCCAAGGCTACCAACTTTACTTATCAACCTGGAGTTCATACAAACTTGGAGGTGACAATGATATATGCACAAGTAGAACTGAAGGTACTTCCTATTGTCATTGTTCATCTAGAAAGAGACCTCAAGGGTTCCAAGACAAACTTCTATAAGGTTAGAAGAAGCTTGATTTTGATGGAAGAAGAGAAAATTTATTCTAATGGAGAGCTACTCTACTACAGTAACGAAGAAAAAAATCATGTAATGCTAAACTCACACCAGACCCTAGCTAACTAATTAAAAAATTATGCTAAGTAGAATTACTATATCAATCACTAATCTAATGCTAATTCTATAAGTTACAGAAGTAAGAGCATCAAAACTAGACTAAGGGGTAAGAAAAGGAAACTAATCTAAGTCTGTGTTTAAGCGGAAGAGTAGTCGGAGATCAAAAATGGTCAAAAGAGGACGTAAGGGAACAATATCGCATAAGGACCGTTGGATCAAGCAGGTGAAAGGAAAATGAACGGTTGAGCTCAGATCGTAGGAGGGTACATAGGTAGATGGGTGAACAAGGTTAACTAACAAGATGGATGGCTGAGATTAGATCACGTCAAAAGAAATGTGTAGAAATGGTAGTGGGATGGTGGAGGTGGTAAGCTGTATTTCACGTGTCGTCAAAACCATAAGCTGTATTTTAAAATTTCAAGCAATTAGCCTCCCCGGGCGACATGTAGCATGGGGAAACCACTCTTTTCACGTGCCCTCTGGTGGATAACGATCATGCATAAATCCGCGCAATATGGTACGACAGTCATTGAATCAGGCAAGGCTGATCAATGGTGGAGATCAGCCAAGCTAGTTGGAGATTGGGTGAAGTGATAGCCGTTGGATCAATGGATAGATCAACGATGGAGGTTAAAGCAGGAGAAGAAAATGTGCAGAATTAATGGAGTGGGTTTAGATGGCGGTAAGGTGTTTATCACGCACCCTCAAAGCTGTAAGTGTTTTCCTAGAATTTTATGCAATTAGCCTCCCCGGGCGACACGTAGTACGGGGAAACCATTCTTTTTGCATGCCCTTGGGAAAATAACGATCAAACATAAATCCACGTGATATGCCGTGATATCTAGCGGATCTAATGAGGCAGATTAATGGTGGGGATTTAAAGTGCAAACATTCAGCGTTAAAAGTGAATCGGGCAATGATTGGTCAGGTTTTGCTGTGAAAGGAAATCTATGGGTAAAAATTGTTTAAACTGTGAATTAACAGCTTCTGCCTTAGTATTTCATTCTGATGGGGAATGAAAGGGATATGAGGGAGATCAAATGATAGGAAGAGAGTGAAAGAGTAGATGATCATGAAAGGAACAGAGTAATAATGTAATGAACCCAGTGACTGCATTAAACAACAAACTTCTTGTGAAAACCCAGAACCTTGTGTTTTTGGGGTTGCTGCAGGGTTTCTTCCTCACGTCATGGTCCTAGAGGGAGGATGTGAGGCTGACACACCTGTGGGAAACCTTTTGGATCTCTTCTTTGCTAACCTGCTAATTGAATGAAAGTATAAATGAAGTAAACTGAAACATAACTAATCTACTCTACAATACTGTAATGAAACTGCAACTACTCAAACAAATAAACAGTTAAACAAGAAACCTCTGCAATGGAAATGAACTACTGAATTAAATGAACAATCAAACCATGGATCTATGCTACTATTGTAATGAAAATGAATCTAATTAAGCAAATGAACATAAAATAGGAATCTATGGTAGCATAACAATACAACAAAAAGGAGCTTTGGCTGCTAGGGTTGGGCCCTAACCCAAGAGTTTCAGCCCTTTGAGTTAACTCATTGTTGGCTCAAAAAAAAACTCATCTTCATTATAAATCAAGAACTACTACAAGACTTGTAGCTTGAAAAGAAAGTAGAGTTCTAGAGTGAGAAGTCCAAATTCTTCCTAACTCTTGGTGAGTACTGGGGACTAACTAAAAAAAATGAGGTCCCAAGCCTCTCTAATTATACATCTGAAGTCTGTAATGACTTCCTTCAAAATTAGGGAGGCACAACTCCCAATTCAATGATAAACTCGTGCTTTCCCTTTCACTGGCTCGACTACCTTCTAGTAGGGAGGCTTGGCTCCCAACTCAAGATAATGTTGAAAATGGCAACAAGAAATGACAAAAATAGAAATGCTAAAAATAGCATTTCAAGATATACTCCAACTCTGTTGGAAATAGCAAAAAGTAGAACTGCTAAAAATAACATTTCTATAAATAGCATTTTAGGATAGATTCCAATTTTAGATAGTCCCTGAACTAAAATTGAGAATTAAAATTCGAATTTGATCGTAGCAGCTGTTTGAAAAATAATTAATTAATTCATATTGAGTTAGTTTGTTGGAGAAAATCAAACATGAAGTCTTTGTGAAGACATGCAACAGTTATCCCTTTGATTGAGGAAGTTATCTCTTAGTTAAGGAGATAAGGATGAGTTGTATTTGAGTTGTAATTAATAAGCTCAGTTAACTGAGCTAAGTCCAGTTAAATTAGTTCCAAATAGTTGGAGGAACTAATTGTTAGTTAAGTTAGTTAATGCATGCATGCATGCAACTAGTGTTCTCGAGATAACTAAATATTCTCTCATAAATAACTCATGCATGTTAGCTCAGAGAAAGAACCAGTTGAGATTAAAGGAAGGGACAATGTACTATCAGTTGGAGGAATTTTCCTATATAGGAAACTCATCCATGCAGAAGGAATTATCTCCTTCAGGTTTGTGCAGTTATTTTAGAGGTCAGAGCAATATGTGAGAGATTATTACACACAGGGGGTAGCTTGAGGACCCAGGATGAATTACACAAGGAAATAGGAGGCTTAGAGGGAAGAGAAGAAGGTTTGTGAGAAGCCTTTAACTGTCTACGAGTAGCAGAGGGATTGTACTAAGAGCTAGATATCTTGTGAGCTAAAGATTTGTGTAATCTAGACATATTTCCACTTGTATGATATTATAGAGATCAGGGTTTTAGGCTGAGGCTTTCCCCAGAGTATTCTTTTGTGTTCATGTGTGATTGATTTCTCATTCTCGGTTATATGTGTTCTCATTGATCTTGCTCATATTCGATTAAGCTTCCGCAAAGTTTGTTGTAGAAGTAGATCTTGTGTTTTCCTTCAGTATATTGCATAATCTATTGATCTACAGTGGGAGTTCTACATGGTATTAGAGCTAGCTAATTTGTAGAAAAATTCTACTTGGTATCAGAGCAAAGGTGATCAGACCTGTGAATGGTATACAAAGAAGAGAAATCGAAGTAAAAAAAAATTGGGCTGCGAGTTTGCAGAGCAGATCTGAAAATCTTTGTACAAAATTTTCATAAACAAATAGCAGATCTGGATTCCTTGCGAAAAAATACCCAATTTCAAAGAACAAATCGACTGAATCAAAGTTCACATAAGGGAGATATGGCTGATTCAAAATCAACTCTTTTTCTCAAAAATTTCGTGACAGCAAGACCAATGAAATAGATTGGTGTGCTAGCCAAGAACCTATATGCTCTTGAGGTTCAAAATGCATGCAAAGCCTTGAGGAGAAAGGCAAAGGTTAGATACTTGGTGGTTGAGAGGGAGAGTACATTACCTCTCAACATGAAACGCCAGAAGAAGTCTCAAACAATTGTGGAGGAGCCACAATTGGTGAAGCAACTTTGGGAGGTTGTGGAGTAACCACAACCGGAGAAGCTGAGAGGAGACTGAGTGGAGGCATCCACTCATGCAGAGACCTCCAGTAGGGGGAAATTTTGAGCCAAGTGGGTAGAGGTATCACATGCATCCATACCTCTATGTGGGAGGTGGGGTGATGCGGGGTGATAGTCCCAAGAAGGCTGAAATAGGGGTAGGATCCTTGAGGTACCAAGCCTCTTTGATTAGACCATGCTACAAGAACCCCGATGAGGAGTAGAAAGATTGACTAAGTGGGTAGAGACAAATGTAGATGGAGGGGTAGAGAGAGATACAGTGCAAGAGTCCCAAGACAGTGCAGAGCTAGTAGGTTGCAACAATGCGAGAGGCACAAGAGTGTTGCACTAGTGCAGGATGGCACAGAGAGGTGTGCAATGATGCGAGATGCAAGGAGTTGTTAAAGCAGTGTAGAGGTTAGAGAGGGAGCACTTGTCAGCAGCAGAGGGAGCTTCAACATCAGAGTGTGTTTCTCGCCCAACAAGAAGGTCAGTTGGGAGATCAATTACTTACTTCTTAGTAACTGAGTTGCAGTGCAACATTGGATAGCACGATCCAACATGATGAGAGGAGGTGCAGTGCGGATGCAATGATGGGAGACAAGACCAGCAACAGCACGGATGCAGTAGGAGGAATCTGTGTGATTGATGTTGTCAGAGATCAAAGTGATAGAGGCTAGAGTAGTTAGATACTGAAGGGCAGAAAGGTGCAGAGTTTTCAGTCGACAGAGGCAATAGCAGTTAGAGACTTTGATGACAGAGGCATCATTCTGATTCAGGGTGGATATTTTTTGTGTTTCTAGAGTTTTTGGAACAACAAAACTTGAGAGAAGTGTTGCATGTAGAACATTCCAAAGGTTCAAGATTGGGTTCGAGTTGAATGCTTTTCTTGTTGAGAGGGAGTGTTGAAAATGGCAACAAGAAATGCCAAAAATAGAAATGCTAAAAATAGCATTTCTATAAATAACATTTCAAGATATACTCCAACTCTGTTGGAAATAGCAAAAAATAGAAATGTTAAAAATAAAATTTATATAAATAGCATTTCAGGATAGATTCAAATTTTAGTTAGTCCCTGAACTAAAATTGAGAATTCAAATTCAAATTTGATCTTAGCAGCTGTTTGAAAAATAATTAATTAATTCATCTTGAGTTAATTAGTTGGATAAAATCAAACATGAAGTATTTTTGAAGACATGCAATAGTTATCCCTTTGATTGAGGAAGTTATCCCTTAATTAAGGAGATAAGGATGAGTTGTATTTGAGTTGTAATTAGTTAGCTCAGCTAACTGAGTTAAGTCCAGTAAAACTAGTTCCAAACAGTTGGAGGAACTAATTGTGAGTTCAGTTAGTTAATGCATGCATGCATGCAACTAGTGTTATCCAGATAACTAAATATTCTCTCATAAATAACTCATGCATGTCAGTTCAGAGAAAGACCCAGTTGAGATTAAAGGAAGGGACAGTGTACTATCAGTTGGATGAATTTTGCTATAAAGGAAACTCATCCATGCAGAAGGAATTATCTCCTTTAGGTTTGTGCAGTTATTTCAGAGGTCAGAGTAGTTTGTGAGGGATTATTACACACAGGTGGCAGCTTGAGGACCCAGGAGAAACTGTGTAAGGAAATAGGAAGCTTGGAGGGTAGAGGACAAGGTTTGTGAGAAGCCTTTGACTGTCTATGAGCAGCAGAGGGATTGTACTGAGAGCTGGATAGCTTGTGAGCTAAAGCTTTGTGTAATATGGACATATTTCCACTTGTATGATATTACAAAGATCAGGGTTTTAGGCCAAGGCTTTCCCCAGAGTATTCTTCGGTGTTCATTTGTGACTGATTTCTCATTCTAGTTATATGTGTTCTCATTGATCTTTCTCATATTCGATTATGCTTCCACAAAGTTTGTTGTATAAGTAGATCTTGTATTTTGCTTTAGTATATTTCATAATCTATTGATCTACAGTGGGAATTTCTACAGATAAACTCGTACTTTCACTTGCTTTGCTGCCTTCTGGTACACCTAATTTGGTTGTTTGCACTTTCACTTGCTTGGCCGTTTGTACTTTCAGCTGTTGGAGGGATATTCGAATGGAGGACTAGTAAATGAGGAGGATTTACCTCCTGTAATTCCTCTCCTTTGTCCCATTCAAGATTTTACCAAGGTCTTTACCATAGTTCCTTTCTTTTATCTTGTATCCCTGCATTTTCCTTACTTTTATCCTTTATTCCTACATTACATGCACATTAGACCAAAAAGCAAAATTTCCAACTCTACTCACCTCATAAACAAAATATAATCAAAAGTATTCAATAAGTTGTGAGAATAGTTGGTTTGACTAAGCTAGGAGGTGAATTAATGTCGATTAAGGCCCACATATTTACTCAATTATGAGGATCATCACCCCATCAAAAGTAGCCTTGTCCTCAATGTTGAAGCTGCGGAAACTGCTGAAGAATAGTGGTTGGTTCCCAAGTTGCATCTTCGGGAGAGGTGTCTTTGGAGTTGATGAGGACATCCTTGATCATGTGGCTGTGCAAATGTCTTTAATGGATATCGAGGACCTGTTCAGGTTGGAGCCAGAGTGGACCTTCCTCATCCAATTTGAGTACACTAGTTTGAATTCTACAGTTGTTCCCCACCACTTTCTTGAGGCATGATACATGGAAGAATGAATGGATTTTTGAAGTTGGTGGCAATGCCAGCTTGTAGGCTACTACTGCAATGCACTGAATTATTTGATAAGGTCCATCAAATTTGGGAGCTAATTTTTGGTAGCCCTTTTCTTTGAGCGATGTTTGCTTATATGGTTGCAATTGTAGGAATACCTGATCCCCTTCTTGAAATGTGTGCTCTGAATGATGCTGGTGTGCCTATTGCTTCATTCAATTCTGAGCTTGATGGAGATTATCTTTGAGACAAGCTATCATGGTGGCACGGTTCTGTAGGAGTTTATCAACTCCTTGCACCTTAGAGCATCCAGATATATGAAATAAGTGAAGGTGGGAGTTGGCCATACACTGCTTCATATGTAGTCATATTAGTGGCGACATGATAGTTAGTATTATACCACCATTCAGCTAAAGGTATCCATTGTACCCATTGATGCTTCTTTTCTAAAGTGAAGCACCTTAGGTATGTCTCCAAACATTTGTTGACTGCTTTAGTTTGGCCGTCAATTTGGGGATGATAGGCAGTACTTAGTTAGAGTTGGGTGCCTTGTAGCTTGAAAATTTCTTGCCAAAATTTGCCGGTGAAAGTCAATGGTCGACCTTCCTACATTAAGACAACACCAATACTAGTACCTGAAGCATCAAATTCAATCAAAAAATATTTGGTGAAGTCAGGTAGTGCCAATACTGGAGTGGAACACATGGCCTGTTTGAGAGCCACAAATGCTTGTTGTGCTGCATCACTCCAAAGGAATGAATTTTTCTTGAGAAGGTTAGTGAGGGGTCTAGCAATGTGACCATAATTGCGGACAAATTTGTGATAGTAGCAAGTGAGACCCAAGAATCCCCTCAAACACTTCAAGGTTTTTGGTTGGGGCCAATCTTTCATTGCCTGTATCTTTTTGGGATCAAGCTTAACACCTTCACGACCCATAATGTGTTCCAAATACTCAAATTCTTCCATGCCAAAGTAGCACATGGACAATTTGACAATTAATTTGTGATTCTGAAACAATTGCAATATCAGGTCTACATGATGGAGATGTTTATCCTAAGTTAGGTTGTAGATGAGAATCTCATAAAAGAACATGAGGACAATTTTTTTAGAGATATGGTTTCAGCAGGTGATTCATGAGGATTTGAAAAGTGGATGGAGAATTACAGAGACCAAATGGCATGACCAAGAATTCATAATGGCCTTCATGAGTGTGGAAAGAAACCTTGGGAATGTCTACTTCCTTCATGCAGATTTGGTGATAGCTAGAGAAAAGATCTAGCTTGGTAAAGAATTGAGCACCATGTGGTTCATTAAGCAGATCCTCAACAACTGGGATAGGGAAATTGTCTTTGACAGTAAGCTTGTTGAGGGCTCAAAAGTCCAGACACATGCACCATTCCCCATCTTTCTTGAGCACCATGACCACTGGTGATGAATAAGGGCTGATGCTAGGACGAATAACACCTGCTTCAAGGAGTTCCTTGACGATTTTTTCATTTTCATTCTTTTGGTTGAAAGGATATCGATATGGGTGCACATTAGGTTGCTGGGCCCTTCGGAACAAAGTCATGCTATGATCATGTTCCCCTCTAGAGGATGGAAGATATTTAGGTTTGTCAAATACCATCCAGTGGCAGTTTAAGACCTGTTGCATATCAGGATGAATATAAATAGTAGTGGGTTCTATGGCCTAGATGGAATAAAATTGGGCGATAACTCCATGATTGCCTTTTTTCAACAAATTTTCCATTCGATGCGAGCTGATGATAGAAGGAGCACCTGCCTGGAGTCCATGGAGGGTCTGCATGTGGTCATTCTACTTAAAGCTCATATATAACTCCTGGAAATCCATTGTGATTAGGCCTGGTGTTCGAAGCCATTCAACACCCAAGACAATGTCACAACCACCCATGTTAATTGCAAACATGTGGGTCTTTAGGTGGTAGTATCCCATCTAAAGTTTAATACTTTCACAGCGGAATTCACATTTCATTATGCCCCCATCATCAATCAGGACTTGGAAATTAGAGACTACCATTACAAAACAATGAATAGCTTCAATGACTCGTTGATGGATAAATTTATGAGTGCTTCCACTATCAATCAATACTACTACAGGATGATGTTTAATAACAGATATGATTTTGAGAGTTTTGGGCACAGAAATGCCCACCAAACCAGGTAGTGAGATATCTGGTTCCTCTGGTGTAGTTGTGAGCTCATTGTCTTGCTAGGTTTCCTCAACTTTGTCCTCTAGTCCCCCAAGGGGCAGGCCTTCCTCAAATGAGCTATGATCAATAACATCAATTTGAAATACTTTTTGTTCCTTGCATTTATGGTCTGGGGAGTATTTGTCATCACAATAGTAGCATAATCCTTGTTTTCTTCTTTCATCCATTTCTGCTAGAGACACCTTTTGAACCTTAAGTGTTTGGGTAGGGCCCTAAGCCTAGGTGGGGCATCCCTTGGCTATGAAATTTAGATGTGGAGACTAGGCAGCTAAAGCACATTCCACTTCGATAGCCTTTGTGCGAGTGTCTATCAATGTAGGTGGGTGGTGCATCCAGACATGGGCTTGGATGGCTTCTTTGAGACCACTTATAAAACATTCCAAGTATAATTCATCTCCTATACCTTCTGTGTGATGGCCAATGTATGAAAGGCTATGATGTAGTATTTTACTATGCCTATCTATCGGAGCTTAGTAAGACACCAAAAAAATAGATTCTTTGTGAAAGCGGTCACAAAGAGATTTTGAGAACACCTACCAAGTTACGTTCCCAGCATTTCCAATGCCACTACCACCAATGCCATCTCTCTTGGTCCAAGTAAAGGGCTCCCACATGTATTTTAGTTTGATCATCTCGAATATAATTCAGAATGAAATATTGTTCCATTTGTGCTACCCATACTTCTGGATTAGAGCCATCAACTTTATACATGTCAAACTTAGGTGGTCGAGGGTGGGAATGTTGGTGATTTCCATGGAAGTGAATATGATGGCTAGATTCTCCTTCAAGGTCTTCATTAATACCATGTGCCTCTGGATGCAACGCTGATGTGCTCATATGGAATTGTGCCATGAGTTTCTGCAACTGTTCCTGGAAAGACTCCCTCTTCTATTCAAAGTGCTTAATCTTCTCATTGGCCATGACTTAAGCTCTGGTTTCTACCATACACAAATCTTGGTCACTTGACGTCACTTTGAAAAAATTTGGGACCACCTGAAAATTAAAGTTGACAAGTGAATGGTACCACTGTGATCAGCTCGTCAAACTGAATCTTATGGGCTAAGTCTCTTGTAAGCTTCCCAGGAATGCCTCAGACAATTTTTGTTTTTTTTACGCCGATCGGAGTTTTACTCCCTGCTAATCAATACTGCAGTGGCCAAATTCCAGAAAACTTGATCCTACTCAATGTATTGCGAAAATTGGGCCTAGACTATAGGAGCCAAAAGCCTCAGTACGCAGATGGTCAGAACTGCCTTCGAAACCGAAATGATTGAATGTGAGTTGGACTGGAGTGGCAACAAAACCGCGATGGCTAGATTTGAATGGGACTGTGATGGTAGAACCTGAACTAGTGGATTTTATTGTTGAGACGATGACAGAACCCCCACTATTAGATTTGAATCGTACTATGGTAGTAGAACCCCAACTGGTGGATTTGATATGGAAAATAAGATAATTGGAAATCTTCAGAGAGTCGAGGGAACTATGGTCTCAAAGGCGAGTCAGGTGCTATAGATCGCAATATACATAAGGGTCCAACAATAGTACTCGACCCAATCTTTTAGGGCACTAACTAAGGAGGATCAACCATACCCTTAGGCGTACTACCTAACTACCCTATCGTACATGCGATTAATATCCCCGAGTGTTGTTCTCAATGTACTGTAGTAGCAAGATGGCCGATGGCTTATCTAAGGCGAGGTTTCAGGTGAGCCTAGGGGGCTTTCGATATACCCAGATGGTACGTGGAAGGTAGTCCGTGTGCGGTTTTGTCTAATGCGCTACTACTTAAAGGGGTACCCATAGGGGTTATAAGGGAATCCAACAAGTGTGACCACCTCTTGTATTTCCTACGTGCATGCCTCCCCAAATCTGCAGGTTTATGTGCTCATCAACAGATCCCGTGGTTTAAAGATGCTGGAACACGTCTCTAGTCTAAAAAAAACAAAATTCCCAAAAAAAGAGGTACCATCAGCCCTGGAAATGCTCTTGACCTGTGATAAATTCTAGAATACCAAATATGCGAAGAAATACAACCCAGAACACAGAATAAAATGAGAAAAACAACAAGTATTTTATTATTCAGAGATAAAAGCAATATTCACTTGCCTCTTCGAGGGGGCAACCTCCAGTAGAGCAGAGCTCGATTACAAAATAAGACTTGATATTTCTCAATGGGGAGTCTCTAGCCTCTATATAGGATTCATACATACAATACCATGGGTCATTACCATGGTTCTCTCAATACCATATATCTAATACAATGTCTCGTTTCCAACTAACTATGGTCCCTTTCTTAAATGTGGGTTAAGCACTTACAATTATTAATATGGGCTTTATTGACTCTTTAACTAATATGACTATGAATTGACCCTATTGGGTTTATGACATAAATAAAAGGGGTTGGGGTTGGACCCTAACATATTATGTACATTAGGTGCCATCATATGGGAATTTATCTTTGTGTTTGATGCCCTACTGATAGTTATTGTGCGAAAGATCTACATGGTATCATGGCTAGTCCTTGATTGCATGAGTTTGAAATATGTTGTGTGGGTATCCATGATCTATTCTCTCACTATCGACTATGGGTATGCCTAACTTGAGGATGTATTTTCTATGTATGTGATTATGATTTTCATAGCCTATACACATCCCATGTTTGTAGTTCACTCCCTCTACCTATCTCACTAGTTCCCTTATAATGTATTTCAACCATCAATTTCTCTTCTGAACTCATACTTTAGGGGGAATTTGTTATAGCTCAAAATTTCATCCAATTGGGTTCATTACAGAAAGACAACATCTTGTAAGAGAATATGCAAAAAATGGTCCATGGAAGCTCTAGGAAACATATGATTTGTGTCTTCAATGCTCCCTTTCCACTAGTAGACAAAACATATAGGCTCAACAATGCTCCTAATGGCTTGGGACACTAAACTTGAAGGCTAACAACACACCAGTTACACTGGAAATGAGAACTAGAGTGACATTATTAATGGATAAGCACAAACAAGGTCAGTATTGATCACTCTTAGTGGACAAGGATGAAAGGACTAGACATGGTTAATGAAGTGTCTAAATTCTATGTGATCACTCCTCAAAGATATATTTAAAAGCATTTCTATCCATAGATCAAAATGAGAGGAAAGAACCACATAAAAAAGTGTTATTGAAACTTATACCTAATAACTTCCTTATGACAAGCCATTGACATTATTCCGATCACTAGTGGGCTATGGTGAGAGGGAGACCATGGATTTGGATTACGGAGGAGAAACCATGTATCTCTTAACTACGGTCTAATATAGTCAGTTGATACTTTCCCCTATTATATTGTTTTAATTTTATTGGTTTTGTAATAATTTATTTTATTTTGATTATGTACTAATGCTAATAGGTATTACAGAGTATAGGATTTGGTAAATTTGTTGTCTTTATACAGATCTTTAGTGCAGGAAATCATGGATCAAAGATCTCTAAAGCTATTTCAAGTTGGATGCAATGAACATCCACTTCTCTCGATAGAAGGTGTGCCTTAGTCCCTCCCTTTGCTATTTCATTATTTGCATGCATGTGTGTGGCCCTGATTCACTATAATCCTTATTAGATCTTCAGTGCATGAAATAAAGGATCAAAGATCTCTAAAGTTATTTCAAGTTGGATGCAACCAACTTCCACTTCTCTCGATAGAAGGTGTGCCACAATCCTTCCCTTTGTTATTTCCTTATTTGCATGCATGTTTGTGGTAGTCATTCACTATAATCCTTATTATATGGACAAGACCTAGGCATGCTTGTTGGAATAAAGTAATCTACTACTATAGGTGAAATATCTCCGCAAACAATTGTTTTGGAAATTTTGATGAAAATGAATATTCACCACAACTATGTTTTAAACTTTGGTATTTATTTATAACTCAAAATTTGTAAAATAAATGTTGTGGGTAAGGTAATCAGGAAGGGAAGATATCTAAAGAATAGAGGATGGGAGATGAAGTGATGCAGGGTGACCTGCAAAACCCAAGATTCTTTCTCTCTCACTCATGCACATAAAAGCATGTGCCTAAATCAACAAATCAACTCATTAGTTAAATGTTCATGTGCACCTTCCTCAACACAACCTAATGGTATCAATATAATCCTAATTCAAAACTTCATGCAGGAGTTTGGCAAACACCATTCAATTATAAAGAAATTCACAATTCGACTTTGTCTCTGCTCTTTAAGTGCGCCTTGCCTCGACATTATTTAACTAGAAACCCATTAAACAGCACTTAAAACCAAGGATCAACATATTATAAATGGATTCACCTGCATTCATCATGTCAGTTGCGCCACCGGTTTAATACACAGGCTTATATATATACTATTGGCAACCTTCTCCACGCATACAGGCGAATATATTAACTGTTGTTTGAATGGACAAGAACCACTCTGCCAGCGCATCCTCTCCACGCGGTTAGACTTTAAACAATCAAACAGTTCTGTTTTTAGGGAAGCCGAGGAATGCTCGGACTATTAGCAGTTTACCACTGATTTGCGACTTTAGAACTTCAACTTTCGCGCAACCATACATATGGAGTTCCGCGCATAGCTTTTTGAAGTGTTTATATACACAGTGCTTTCAATACTTCAGTCCTGCTTATTCCACGCACACCGGCAACATCTTATTAACCACGCCATAGTCATGTGATTACAGTCCACCTTACTTCCAAGGTTCTTCGGACCTCCAGATCGATACGCACCGCTCCAATAAACTATAAAGAGAAATCGTGTAGCCGCTGGAGAATTGATCCTCTCGGCAAGACAGCTATCACAATATATTATCTCTATCTATCTATATACTATATATATACATTATATATATATATATAAATATATATTATATAATATATATACTATATAATATATATATATATATAATTATATATATCTTATATTATATATACAGATAATATATAATACATATATATATATACATTATATATATAACATAAATATACATATATTATACATATATAATACATATATATAGTATACATATATAATACATATATATATTTATAATATAGTGGCTGCTCGGGCAATTGGATACGCAAAATTTCAATGAACCAGAGTGTTTTCACTAATGGATAGCGCATGCAACACTTATAGTCATAACCCAGCCTTCAAACTTGCTTATGGTGTGCGCGGCCAGCATCCTATACCACAGATTTAAGCTCACGGGTTCAATAAATCCACGGAGTGTAAATAATTCAAATCAACTAACTACGGTTTCGCTGTCCATACAATCAAAGAACACAGCAATTCTAGCAGTTCACAGGTTTGAACTACGATTAAACACAGTCTTTATCGCATAACAATTTCATAGTCCAAGTTTTTCCCATACACAGGAACACATCATCATTTTAAGAAACCTTTTTCAATCGTGGAAATGGCGGATTAACAAAACAAGTCCAGTGATTTCACAATCATCCAATCTATATATATATATGATTTAAAATAAAACAATTACTTACAAACTTGGCCAGATAAATTGAATTGATGGCCCTTTACAAACTGCCCGAAGGCTTCCAACCAGAAAACCTCTCACACTCTCTCTGATCCTAAATGTCTTTGAGGCTTCCTTATTTATAAAACTTAGCATGATTAAAAATCCTAAAATCACTCAACTAAAACTCTAACTCTACATGCAACACATACATATGGAAAAAGCATCTCCTCAGCTTTATTTCCATCTTTTTCCCTGTTTTAAGAAAAAGAAAAGCCTCCTTATCCATAATGATCCATATTCACTACTTTATACCAAAAAGCACTCCCTATTTTACTAAAAATAACAAAATATTTAAAATTATCACACCCCCCTTTTTTATTCCATATTTACAAATGAAGAGGGTCTTGATGCTCCTGCATCATACACCCAACCTTAAAATTAATCATGATCCCCTGATCATGTGTTGGGATCTGTGTATGCCTGGATCCCACACCTTGTGCTGCAAGTTTCCATTTGCCGCTGCTTTTGTCTGTTGTTGTTCTCCAGCTCTCCACACCTTATGCTGCTTTGCTCCACTAGCTGCACTCTTGCAATCTTCCGCTGTCTTCCTCTTGTTACTTTTCCTTTGTTTCACTGCTGCTGGTCTCTTCCGGGATTCCTTCATCATCATCTGCCTCATCAGTTCAATTTCTTTGTCCAACATATTTTTTTCAGCATCTTCATTTAGACCTGTACTCACAAAACAATTATTAGAATAAAAATCATAAGGCATCAGTGCCTCTTCTGCTGCTATCAATGTTGTCTCAGCTGTCATTATGGATGTTGTTGCCGCTGTCGCCATAGATGTTGCTACCTCCCAAACTTCCTGTCCCTCTGCAACACGCTTTGGCTCATCACCTGTAACTTCATCTGCAACTTCATCTGCAACTTTTTCCTCTAGTTCAGATGTCTCCAGCAAATATTTCAGCACATAAGTCCTCTGTCTCTCCAACTCTCTTCTCTGGAGATCTAGTTTTCTATACAATTCAACAACTTCATTAGGAGTAGAACTTGGAAACTTTACACAATTTTCTATACCTTCAACAACTTTTGACCAATCATCAGCTTGTCCAACATTCTGATTAGACTCCTTCGTCTTCATTTTCTCATCATCGATCTGAACAACATTCAGATTCAACTCTTCTTGAACAATTTCTATAGCTTGTTCACCTCCCTGTTCTGTACCTGCAAACATGCACAACTTATTAGTTTTTAAATCACAAGACTTTTCAGTCTTGACTGCTTCCTCTCTAATTTCACCAATGGAAATCTCCTCTTCCAACTCAGCTGCTTTGAGTTCTTCATGTTTCAAGTGTTCATCCATCATTTGCTTAAGCTTCCTCAGCTCCTCTATTAACTGCATGCTTATCTGTAAATCTCTTTTCTGCTGTAGCCTCTGCCACTTCACTCTCTTCCTCATCAGTAAGCCATGTCTCTGGTCTTTCACATTTTCCTGCAAAAACTTCATCAATAGCTCAAGATGAACTGCTATCTCAGATTTCTCTTCCTCATATTCTTCCTGAGTCAACTGTTGTCTAATGTCATTCGCCTTGGCATATTTCTCCTTCTTTCTTCTGTGGCCTTTTTCTGAACCTCTGCTCTCTCCTTTATGACTTTCAGTAGTCATCTCCTTCGCCATAAGTTCCTCACCTATGAGTTGCATGAAGCCTCTTCCACAACAACCTCTCTTGCTTCCACTTACCTCACCAATCCTTCCATCCGCATCTGGCCTTTTGGTAATCATTCTTCCTCTGTTGGAACCTTTTGAGCATCCTCCACTTCTCCTGTAGGCTTCTCTCATCTGCACCTTTATTCAAGCTCTGTTGAATCTTCAAGTTCTGCCACATTCACTTAGAATCCTTTGGTGGACTCCTTGATCATTGCACTCTCTGCTACAATATTCGTCAGTTCCAAAATCACATGCAATTAACTTAACAAAAAAAACACTTGAACCTTCAAAAAGAGCTATTCCAGCTCTGATACCACCTGATGCAGGGTGACCTGCAAAACCCATGATTCTTTCTCTCTCACTCATGCACATAAAAGCATGTGCCTAAATCAACAAATCAACTCATTAGTTCAATGTTCATGTGCACCTTCCTCAACACAACCTAATGGTATCAATATAATCCTAATTCAAAACTTCATGCAGGAGTTTGGAAAACACCATTCAATTATCAAGAAATTCACAATTCAACTCTGTCTCTGCTCTTTAAGTGCGCCTTGCCTCGACATTATTTAACTAGCAACCCATTAAATGCCACTTAAAACCAAGGATCAACATATTATAAATGGATTCACCTGCATTCATCATGTCAGTTGCGCCACCGGTTTAATACACAGGCTTATATATATACTATTGGCAACCTTCTCCACGCATACAGGCAAATATATTAACTGTTGTTTGAATGGACAAGAACCGCTCTGCCAGCGGATCCTCTCCACGCGGTTAGACTTTAAACAATCAAACAGTTCTATTTTTAGGGAAGCCGAGGAATGCTCGGACTATTAGCAGTTTACCACTAATTTGCGACTTCAGAACTTCAACTTCCGCGCAACCATACATATGGAGTTCCACGCATAGCTTGTTGAAGTGTTTATATACACAGTGCTTTCAATACTTCAGTCCTGCTTATTCCACGCACACCGACAACATCTTATTAACCACGCCACAGTCATGTGATTACAGTCCGCCTTACTTCCAAGGTTCTTCAGACCTCCAGATCGATATGCACCGCTCCAATAAACTATAAAGAGAAATTGTGTAGCCGTTGGAGAATCGATCCTCTCGGCAACACATCTATCACAATATATATATATATATATATGTATATATTGTATATATATATACTATATATATAATATATATTATATATATATATATATTATATATATTATATATATATATTATAATATATATATATATATTATATATTATATATATTATAATAATAATATATATTATATATATAATATATATATATAATATAATATAATATAGATGTATATATATATATATATATATATAGTATATAGATGTAATATATATATATATATTATAATAATATAATTATAATATTATATATATAGATCTATATAGGTGGCCACTCGGCAAATTGGATACGCACAATAATTCTCAACGAACCAGAGTGTTTTCAACTAATGGATAGTGCATGCAACACTTATAGTCATAACCCAGCCTTCAAACTTGCTTATGGTGCGCGCGGCCAACATCTTATACCACAGATTTAAGCTCACGGGTTCAATAAATCCACGGAGTGTAAACAATTCAAATAAACTAACTACGGTTTCACTGTCCATACAATCAAAGAACACAGCGATTCTACCAGTTCACAGGTTTGAACTACGATTAAACACAGTCTTTATCGCATAACAATTTCATAGTCCAAGTTTTGCCCATACACAGGAACGCATCATCATTTTAAGAAACCTTTTTCAATCGTGGAAATGGCAGATTAACAAAACAAGTCGAGTGATTTAACAATCATCCAATCTATATATATGATTTAAAATAAAACAATTACTTACAAACTTGGCCAGATAAATTGAATTGATAGCCTTTACAAACTGCCCGAAGGCTCCCAACCAGGAAACCTCTCACACTCTCTCTGATCCTCAATGTCTTTGAGGCTACCTTATTTATAAAACTTAGCATGATTAAAAATCCTAAAATCACTCAACTAAAACTCTAACTCTACATGTAACGCAGACATATGGCAAAAGCATCTCCTCAGCTTTATTTCTGTCTTTTTCCCTGTTTTAAGAACAAGAAAAGCCCCCTTATCCATAATGATCCATATTCACTGCTTTATACCTAAAAACACTCCCTATTTTATTAAAAATAACAAAATATTTAAAATTATCACACCCCCCTTTTTTATTCCATATTTACAAATGAAGAGGGTCTTGATGCTCCTGCATCATGAAGGGAAGAAATGGGGGTTAAGAGATCTACATCTGACCCTAAGGATGATGGATGGGTTGGACAGTGGTGGATGAAGGGAAGAAAGGATGCTTTAGAGATCTTCATTACACCTAAATAATGAGTGATAGGGTAAAGGAGATGGATGGTTTAGAGGTTGAGGAATTTAGTAAAGGCTTAAATGGGAAGAGATTAAGGTGGGAAGGGATATCCTTGTCATGCCCTTCTTAAAAGTACGATGCAAATAAATGAATGACATAGGAGGTAGAACATGAAGGAAGAAAGGAAGGAAAAGTTAGGAGATCCAAATCCCACCCAAAGGATGAAGGATGGTGTAGAAGCAGTGGGACAATAGAAAGGAATAAAGGGAGTGTTCTGAAGGTAAATCCCCTCTGCGGACAAAGGCGATCCCTCTAGCCTAACTGAGATCTAGTAACAATCAAACAACGCTAACACGCAGGTTCCTAATTGCAAAATAAAGGCCAAGATGAGAGCCTACCTTGAATCCAACGCTTATATTCGTAGAAGGGTTGTCGCTTCTGTTCTTTTGGTTCAGCTGTCGCAATCCTCACGATCTCTGTGAACAGACGCCTGCACATGCAAAGAACAAGACAAATACAAGCATAAAATCCGGGAAATGCAACTATGTATCGGTCAGAAAAGATACAACTAAAACATCATAATAAAGACACATGAGTGGAACCATAATGATAGTCGTCTATTATTATTGATAAAACAAAAGAGAATACAACCAAGTTCTGACGTCAGATCCTCCTTTGGCTGGGTCCAGCCAGCAAGTCCCTCAAGCATTCACCTTTGAAGGTAGATATCCCAAGACAAAAATCTCTCTCACACAAGTTTACACAAGATGGAAACACTTCACAACCTTCCTTAAGCACTCTATCAATCCCACACTTATCACACCAACTGCCTATCAAGCTCACACTATCAGCAATGCTCTAAACACAATCAATTCCAAACTAGCAGCTCATGGCAATGGTGGAGGCTTAAATAGGAGAAGGAGTCTCCATGAATGGTGGGAGGATGAGCTTATCTCCAAGGAAGGTGGCTCAAATGACGAAATAGACATGCCAGAGAAGGGAGGGCGACATTTACAAGGCCAACAACCAAGTCTGGAGTCATCTGGAAGGTCGGCTGTTAGAACAAACTCGCCCAAATTGGATCATCGCGGGTACATAACTGCACTTGAGCGTTGACATCGCTGCTGAATAACAAAGAAAGTCATATCAGCGCGATAAGATATAGGTAACAGACGCGCTGTCACATGAAATTAGACCAACGCAGGAATCACGTGTGCTTCCGCGCTGGTAGTGCATTCGGTCTGTTTTGGAGCGCTCATCAGCGCGTTTATTTTTACAACAGTCACGATGATAGAAGAAACTTTGGCAAAGTGGGTCATTTGGCAACATTAGAGAGCATGAGCATGATTAATTTGGTCCCATGACACAGAAGGAAGACTGACAGGGAGACAGTGACAAATTACTATGCAACAGATGCCCCCTAAAGCATGAAGCCCAAGAGAGTGGGAGGGGTGAAATGCTTTACGAAACTGGCTGAACTGGAACACCACCAGGAAGAAATTGCACGTAGTACAACTGATATGTCAAATACATGATGTACATGGGATGGGTGCAGCCATCCATAGTAGAGTACATAAAAATGTGGATCCCAGGTATGGACGCAACCATCCGATGGGGATCAATAAATAGACTTAGGCATGGTCGCAGCCATCCAGTGAATGAGTCATGTAGTGATTATAATAATCCACAAAATGCAGCCCGGATTGCAATATACAAAATCCGGGGTCTTGCGCTCCAACTCGACCTGAACAAAGTACAAGTTCAAGCATGCGAATGTAGGAGTCGAAGTCAAACATGCGAGAACATTGTCTGATTACCAGTTAATGATGAAAACTGTTAACAGACGCGAGAGGTACCACCAATAATGACAATGGTCCTCAAGGTACTATAGGTACAATCCACGACGTGCAAATCAGTGAGCCGGTGTCGAACACCTGTAGAATCATTCGATCGGAGGCCAATGATGAAAACCTCATGTCGAACACGAAGAACTTGCCATTGAGGCATTCAGGCTCTAAGGCACCTGAAAGGAGTCTCTAGGTCAACTTCCTGGATAATGAGCTGAAGTCGATAAGAAGTGACCTTGATCGAAGGTGGGCCATAATGTTTCCCACATCATTGACACGAGACAGAGAGGGATTAAATGTTTTGTGTGAGTTATCAGAGGGAGGTTGAGTATTCTGCAGAGGTCAAATTCTCTTGAACATATCGGCAACACGACAGCGGACTTGGTAGTATTTGATGTCAAATGATCAAGGGTCATGGTGACAAGGCGATGAGCAGATGAATGGTCAAATAGAATAACCCAAACCCACGAAGGCAAGTGTGAAACAAGATGAGATGTCCCCACCCAAACACAAATGAAGACAAGTGCCATGTTCAAGAGCGACGTACTGCCGACACGATGATGATTACGGTTCCTTTATTCCCCCACCATTTCTGGCGAGTACCTCGGTTATTTTTGGATGGCAAGCTTGACGGGGATAGCATATGATTGAGAGGCGTCATCACGACGGAATCCAAAGTCATTAAGTTTTAACGAGTCTGAAAAAGGAAGAACTTGGCATCTTTTCATATTTAGAGAGTTTGAAAAGACAGCGAAAAGGAAACTCCAAGGGTGTCCTTTTTCGTAAAGTTGTGTCTCTCGAGCCCGAAAAAGTATAAAACTATGCTTGAAAGAACCGCCCGATCATTACGACGAGGAGTTACTTTCATAAGTAGTGATTCCGATCTGAAAAATGGTAAAAAAGCGATCAAACCACGTCGCTTCGTACCATTAACGAACCGGAAAAACAAGGGTCCGATGATCTTTTCATCTTTAACATTGTCGAAAAGAGTTTAAAGATGACCGCCTCTTATTTACGTTTAACGAGTCAAGAGGAATAACTCGGAAATCTTTTCATATTTAGACGGTCAAAAAGAGCTGAAGCAGACCTCCATTTTTATTCTCTTTAACGAGTCAAAAAGGGAAAAAAATACTCGGCAATCTTTTCATATTTTACGAGTCAGAAAAGAGCTTAAAGGTGACTCGTCCTAGAGGAACGAGTGGTGTAAAGGGTAGTAACTGGTTTTGGCAATGATGGAACTGCTCAAAACATGTAATGGTCAAGAGGCTGGCTAACAGTACCACTCTTAACTGCAGTCCCTCAGGAAAGGAAAACAAGCAAGTGAAAGCATATGATCGGCCAAAGAGATGGTGGCAATGGGATGAAAACAACCAAGGCTCATATAACAGAATTTAGCAGATAAAGACAACAATCACGAGATGTAAAATGGGTATGGGTTCATTCTTACACAAGCTTGAACCATGGAGAACTCTGTTTGGATTCGGTTTCATGTTTACACAAGCTTGAAACGAAAAACTATGCTTGTTATAAGCTTGCATGCCCCCCAAGCTTCATGGCATTCAACAAAGTGGATGGAATGAAGGTTCAATTTCAAGATCTTGGAACGACTCGACTTGTATTTTACGAGATCTTAACCAAAAGACTCGATTTGGAAAGGGAGTTGTTTCATTTTTTAATGAGGTTGACAAAGTAAAAGAACTATCCTCATAACCCTTGTTTCATTTTTTAAGGAGCTTGACATAGGAAAGCGAACTATGCTCAGTCCAGTCCTAGTTTCATTGTTTAAGGAGCTTGACATAGGAAAGCGAACCATGCTCCGTACGAACTTCATCATGATGAACAAGAAGTCGTAGCTTCCAAGAGTGCAACTCCTAGTGGAAGGATCACATCTTGGAAGTTAGGACCCAATGCCCCCAGAACACTATGCACAATGGCGGCATCACTAGATACAGGCACGGGGTAAGTAGCCACGTAGTTGACCTGCGGCGGGGTAGATACAACCGGTGGATAAAAACCAGAAGGGGATGACAACTGCGCAGGGGGCACCGGGGGACTAAAGAATGATAATTGATCAATAATCACGATCCTTCCGTCGTGTGGAAAGAAAACCACATGGAAAAGTGAAGAAACAATGGCCCCCATGGCATAAACATCGTCGCGACCAAGGAGAACACTAAAGTCTAAAGTCGCTTGGGTAACCAATACGTCGATACAAACGGTCTTGCCTCCCAAAGTAATAGGGAACTCTGGAAGGATCCCCAATGGTTGACTGGTTCCTCCGTCAAACGCCATCAGATTCTGTGTGACCGGCACAAGCTGTGGGGAGCCCAAAGCTTGCCAAGTAGTAGAAGGCATAAGACTGACAGATGCACCCTCATCCAAGACAGTGCCAGGTACTGCCATATCATAGGCATGCACTGTAATCTGCAAAGGCACATGGGATGGAAGGCGGAAGGCGGTCAAATGACTCCAGTCAAAGGAAACGACTGAACTACTTAGTGGGGGAATCGTATGATTGCCCCCCTACTCTAAAGGAACCAAAGAAGGACCCTCTGAATTAGCTGGGATAGGAGGGTCATTTTCGGACTTAGGAGAATCTAACGAGACGAGAAGAACATGATCATGACACTCCTCTGAAACAAAGTGATCGATGGGTGGTGAACCCGAGTCGACACTCTTTCCGACCAATGGTTGGTCTGGAACAGGCTTAGCACAACCAGGTTCAGAAAGAGGAGGATGGACAAGAGAAGGATCTAAGGCAATCTCTTTGTCGGCAGAGAGAGGATCTAAAGAGAGCCTCTGATAACCAACAAGAAGTTGGGGTGAAGAAGATGTAAGACTTTCCAAAATAGCGGAAGCTTTATCCATGAGCGGACAAAGGTGAAGGGGATGATTGCCCTCACATAGTCTACAGGGGATTCGAATCTTCCCTTTCTTCTGAATGTTGTCAGTTGATAGGGTGGCATCGCCATGAGCTTCAGAGGACGATGAGGGACGAGCCGGATCGCGAGACCATACTTCAAGGATCTTGGGAATGCCAGGACAATCACGAAGAAGGTGGTCATCCTTGCACAATCTATAAGGAAATTTGACCTTCCGCAGAGGAGTAGAGGGTGGCTCGACTTGAATTGGATTTGGAGCAGTCACTGCACTTTTAGCCTTTCCCTTAGGAGACTTCTTCTTCTTCGTCTTCTTCTTCTTCTTCTTAGCCACCTGGTTACTTGAATCCAGACTTTCACCAGGCGAAGTAGAAGATGAGGACGCAGAAATAGGCGAAGGAGGGGAGAGGTCGACCTTAGAATCAACATGATGTTGTTCGAGTGGAGGAACCGATTGACTAGCAGTCGAGACGATAGGGACCAGAGAGGTTGAGAACAACCAAACAGGCAACCCAATAGTTAACCCAGGAAGGGACAACGTTGCCATGTAAGGAGCACCAACATTTCCTAAAGGAGAGAAATGACCAGGATTCCCATCAGAGGGGATGCCTGGGTTGGTGAACTCTGGAAAAGTTGCCATTTAAACAAGAAAGAACCCTACTCAAGCTAACGCAAACAAGATCTAACCGGGAAAATGTGAATCATGGCTAAATAAATTTTAAGACGCAAGGACATAACTTGACCTTTTCATTTTTTAAGAGTCAAGAAAAGGACAAAAATATGACTCTAGTCGCCTTCGAATGTCTAATGAGCCCGAAGTGGCAAATGCTCAGATGAGCCTTTTCATTTAAGGAGTCTGAAAAGGATCAAAAGTGACTACTTTGGAGAGCTAGGCAAAAAGGTTTACCAAACAAATTTGTAAAACTGCATATACACCTTGGCAGTCAGATGAAAACCAAGGACTTCCCGTATGGCAATCAATCTTCCCGAATGTTGTGTTCGGTGCGTTACGGACTGTAAGACCACAGACACGGCTTCCTGTGGATCAAGGATGATAACCTAGTGGAGTCTCCCCATATATACGCGACGGTACGTGGGAGCACAAGTCCATACTAGACCACAGTTGAATCACACAAGGAGGAATCACCCAACCTTAATGTGAGAATAAAAGTGACTAGGTTTAACGACGCTGGAGCATGTCTCTAGCCTAGACCTCTAGAATGTGAGCATTATGTTCCAATACATTTTTAAGTTCATTCGATTTATTTTAAAGTTGATCTTGAGTTAAGTTTCGGTTTTTAGGTTCTACCGTATGTAATTTCTCAAAATCCATAAATGCACTCTATATGCCAAAATATGTCATTCCATTCCATGAATGCTAATTACAAGAGTGTTAGAGGGCTTTCACACAAACGAAATGATCACAAAACAACAAATAGCTTCCCTAATGCAGCTAATGGAAATTCACAAAGTTTCTTTGAGATCACTAATCATTAATCAAAATGAAAAGCTTCTAATTCTCATTAACTAATACAAAGCAAAAGAGATTTTTATTTTTGTTTATGGCAAAGTGCATTAAACAAACTTTGAGAAACGATAACAGACAAATGTGGAAAAAATAGGTTGACCCCAAACAACTGTGATCCGTGCCCGGGTAGTGAAAAGAAATCGAAACAATGTCAAGATTGGTTCAAAAACGATCACTTAAATAACCAAGCAAAAGCAAGCAAAGAGGAAGGCTCAATCAAACCAATAGCAAGTAGTAAATGAACCTTTGCAAACGAGTAACCAAGCAAAGCTGATCCAACAAACTTGGAACAATAAAACTAGGTCACAAAGCAAAAAGCAAGATTCGCTTCAACAAGACTCACAAGAAAGTGCTTCAATCTTCAAATAATGAAAATCAAGTCATAAATCAAGTGAAAATAGGAGGGGTAGCAAGACCAACAGGCTCAGGAGGTAGAATTGAAGAAATTCAATCCTACAGGAATCAGCGCGGGTGGAACACAACAACAGTGCACTGATAAGAAACTACACTTAGCAACAATGCGATGTCAGCGCAGAAGTACATGACTTAACTGCGATGGTTCGATTTCTAGAACCGTCGCAACTGTTTTGTGTATTAACGCGATGATCAGTAAGTCACAGAAAGGGCTATGCGATGGTAGTGCGACTGTTTTATAATAAACCGCGATGAAGCTAAAAAACGACCACAATCAAGCCAAAAACTCCCAAACCAAGGCAATCACTCTTTAAACAATCAAGGCACTTCCTAGACCGAACCAGGAAACCCAAAAAACAGAGAACTAATCCCCAAACTTTGAAAAGAGAGCAAAAATCAAACTCAAGGAAAAAATGAACAAGAAAAGGACAAAAGCTAGCTCCAAGTTGTTCAGTTCGTAAACCAAACCGGAGATTGACTGAAGTGGCTTTGATATACTTCACTAATGCAGAGGAATAGCGTTTCGAAGGCTACCTGGCCGTGCTTCAAGCTCCGTCTAAAGTTTATAAATCAAACAACAAGGTAAAACTCCCCAGCGGAGTCGCCAAATTGTTGTGTAGGTAAATCCCCTCTGCGGACAAAGGCGATTCCTCTAGCTTAATTGAGGTCTAGCAACAATCAAACAACGCTAACATGCAGGTTCCTAATTGCAAAATAAAGGCCAAGATGAGAGTCTACCTCGAATCCAACGCTTATATTCGTAGAAGGGTTGTCGCTTCTGTTCTTTCGCTTCAGCTGGTCAATCCTCACGATCTCCATGAATAGACACCTGCACATGCGAAGAACAAGACAAATACAAGCATAAAATCCGGGAAATGCAACTATGTATCAGTCAGAAAAGATACAAATCAAACATCATAATAAAGACACATGAGTGGAACCATAATGATAGTCGTCTATTATTATTGATAAAACAAAAGAGAATACAACCAAGTTCTGACGTCAGATCCTCCTTTGGTTGGGTCCAGCTAGCAAGTCCCTCAAGCATTCACCTTTGAAGGTAGATATCCCAAGACAAAACTCTCTCTCACACAAGTTTACACAAGATGGAAACACTTCACAACCTTCCTTAAGCACTCTAGCAATCCCACACTTATCACATGAGCTGCCTATCAAGCTCACACTATCAGAAATGCTCTAAACACAATCAATTCCAAACTAGCAGCTCATGGCAATGGTGGAGGCTTAAATAGGAGAAGGAGTCTCCATGAATGGTGGGAGGATGAGCTTATCTCCAAGGAAGGTGGCTCAAATGACGAAACAGACATGCCAGAGAAGGGAGGGCGACATTTACAAGGCCAACAACTAGGTCTGGAGTCATCTGGAAGGTCAGCTGTTAGAACAAACTCGCTCAAACTGGATCATCGCGGGTGCATAACTGCACTTGAGCGTTGACATCGCTGCTGAATAACAAAGAAAGTCATATTAGTGCGATGAGATATAGGTAACAGACGCGCTGTCACATGAAATTCGACCAGCGCGGGAATCATGTGTGCTTCCGCGCTGGCAACGCATTCGGTCTGTTTTGGAGCGCTCATCAGCGCATTTATTTTTACAACAGTCGCGATGATAGAAGAAACTTTGGCAAAGTGGGTCATTTGGCAACATTAGAGAGCATGAGCATGATTAATTTGGTCCCATGACACAGCAGGAAGACTGACAGGGAGACAGTGACAAATTACTGTGCAACAGGGAGGTTGTGAGTTTTTCATCTAACTAGGTGTAGAAGATATGGATGGTCCAAAAATGTATTTTTTAGTGATTGAAAAACAATATCTATAATATTATAGCTGGTTATTTTGAAATGAGGAAATATACATACAAATATGTAGGCACATATTTTATTAGAACACATGATTATTATCAAAATCCCTAAATTTAAGATATATTATCAAGAAAAATATATCTTATATAGAGAATAGACCAATTTAAGTATAATATAAAAAAGACAAATTTTAAAATAGTAATTATTATTTTCTTTTTTTTTAAAAAAACCAAATACAACTATTTGGTGAAAATTCAAACTCTAAAAGATATAATATGGTAGACAAATTTAATTCTAATATAAAAAATGACAAATTTTATAGTGATAATTATTGATTAGAAACTTTTTGGCGAAACTTATTATTTTAAAATATAGCTATTTAGTGAAAATTCAATCTCTAAAAGATATAATAAGGTAAAGACCTAAGAGAAAACTATGTATATGTAATGTAAAACTATGTATATGTAATGTAAAGTTTTATTTGATTGATATTATAAAAATATCTTTTATGTTAATGTCTTGTATTTAGTAATGCTGCAAATGAGAAGTAATAATCTTATTAAGATCTCACTAGGATTTTAAATGGCAAGGGTTTTCTGATCAAATAAGAAATGGATTTTATATTGTATAATCCTATGCAAATAAATTAAATTGGATGGTTAATGATAAAGAAAAACTTTAAAAATATTTTCATTTTAATATATTAATATTATTTTTTATAACTGTTAATTTATAACAAATTCAATTATCATTTTCTAGTAAAAATAAATAGATGCAATTACGTAATAAAATTGTTATTTTACCACATGAGAAAGACAATGAACTAAACTCATTGGTAATATAAATACGAGAAAGACAAATGAACATAATTACCTAATAAAAGGGTTGTTTTATGATAAAATAAAGATAATAAATCAAACTTATTGTTAATATACATGGGTGCATGTGAAAATAAACAATAGTTTTATTACCTAATAAAAGGGTTGTTTTATGATAAAATAAAGATAATAAATCAAACTTATTGTTAATATACATGGGTGCATGTGAAAATAAACAATAGTTTTATTACCTAATAAAAGGGTTGTTTTATGATAAAATAAAGATAATAAATCAAACTTATTGTTAATATACATGGGTGCATGTGAAAATAAACAATAGTTTTTTCGCACCTCATTCATTCATGAGAAGGCAAACTG
>APFE031720950.1:72497-96361 GCA_000404065.3 Pinus taeda | reverse complement strand
CTTGCCTCCCAAAGTAATAGGGAACTCTGGAAGGATCCCCAATGGTTGACTGGTTCCTCCGTCAAACGCCATCAGATTCTGTGTGACCGGCACAAGCTGTGGGGAGCCCAAAGCTTGCCAAGTAGTAGAAGGCATAAGACTGACAGATGCACCCTCATCCAAGACAGTGCCAGGTACTGCCATATCATAGGCATGCACTGTAATCTGCAAAGGCACATGGGATGGAAGGCGGAAGGCGGTCAAATGACTCCAGTCAAAGGAAACGACTGAACTACTTAGTGGGGGAATCGTATGATTGCCCCCCTACTCTAAAGGAACCAAAGAAGGACCCTCTGAATTAGCTGGGATAGGAGGGTCATTTTCGGACTTAGGAGAATCTAACGAGACGAGAAGAACATGATCATGACACTCCTCTGAAACAAAGTGATCGATGGGTGGTGAACCCGAGTCGACACTCTTTCCGACCAATGGTTGGTCTGGAACAGGCTTAGCACAACCAGGTTCAGAAAGAGGAGGATGGACAAGAGAAGGATCTAAGGCAATCTCTTTGTCGGCAGAGAGAGGATCTAAAGAGAGCCTCTGATAACCAACAAGAAGTTGGGGTGAAGAAGATGTAAGACTTTCCAAAATAGCGGAAGCTTTATCCATGAGCGGACAAAGGTGAAGGGGATGATTGCCCTCACATAGTCTACAGGGGATTCGAATCTTCCCTTTCTTCTGAATGTTGTCAGTTGATAGGGTGGCATCGCCATGAGCTTCAGAGGACGATGAGGGACGAGCCGGATCGCGAGACCATACTTCAAGGATCTTGGGAATGCCAGGACAATCACGAAGAAGGTGGTCATCCTTGCACAATCTATAAGGAAATTTGACCTTCCGCAGAGGAGTAGAGGGTGGCTCGACTTGAATTGGATTTGGAGCAGTCACTGCACTTTTAGCCTTTCCCTTAGGAGACTTCTTCTTCTTCGTCTTCTTCTTCTTCTTCTTAGCCACCTGGTTACTTGAATCCAGACTTTCACCAGGCGAAGTAGAAGATGAGGACGCAGAAATAGGCGAAGGAGGGGAGAGGTCGACCTTAGAATCAACATGATGTTGTTCGAGTGGAGGAACCGATTGACTAGCAGTCGAGACGATAGGGACCAGAGAGGTTGAGAACAACCAAACAGGCAACCCAATAGTTAACCCAGGAAGGGACAACGTTGCCATGTAAGGAGCACCAACATTTCCTAAAGGAGAGAAATGACCAGGATTCCCATCAGAGGGGATGCCTGGGTTGGTGAACTCTGGAAAAGTTGCCATTTAAACAAGAAAGAACCCTACTCAAGCTAACGCAAACAAGATCTAACCGGGAAAATGTGAATCATGGCTAAATAAATTTTAAGACGCAAGGACATAACTTGACCTTTTCATTTTTTAAGAGTCAAGAAAAGGACAAAAATATGACTCTAGTCGCCTTCGAATGTCTAATGAGCCCGAAGTGGCAAATGCTCAGATGAGCCTTTTCATTTAAGGAGTCTGAAAAGGATCAAAAGTGACTACTTTGGAGAGCTAGGCAAAAAGGTTTACCAAACAAATTTGTAAAACTGCATATACACCTTGGCAGTCAGATGAAAACCAAGGACTTCCCGTATGGCAATCAATCTTCCCGAATGTTGTGTTCGGTGCGTTACGGACTGTAAGACCACAGACACGGCTTCCTGTGGATCAAGGATGATAACCTAGTGGAGTCTCCCCATATATACGCGACGGTACGTGGGAGCACAAGTCCATACTAGACCACAGTTGAATCACACAAGGAGGAATCACCCAACCTTAATGTGAGAATAAAAGTGACTAGGTTTAACGACGCTGGAGCATGTCTCTAGCCTAGACCTCTAGAATGTGAGCATTATGTTCCAATACATTTTTAAGTTCATTCGATTTATTTTAAAGTTGATCTTGAGTTAAGTTTCGGTTTTTAGGTTCTACCGTATGTAATTTCTCAAAATCCATAAATGCACTCTATATGCCAAAATATGTCATTCCATTCCATGAATGCTAATTACAAGAGTGTTAGAGGGCTTTCACACAAACGAAATGATCACAAAACAACAAATAGCTTCCCTAATGCAGCTAATGGAAATTCACAAAGTTTCTTTGAGATCACTAATCATTAATCAAAATGAAAAGCTTCTAATTCTCATTAACTAATACAAAGCAAAAGAGATTTTTATTTTTGTTTATGGCAAAGTGCATTAAACAAACTTTGAGAAACGATAACAGACAAATGTGGAAAAAATAGGTTGACCCCAAACAACTGTGATCCGTGCCCGGGTAGTGAAAAGAAATCGAAACAATGTCAAGATTGGTTCAAAAACGATCACTTAAATAACCAAGCAAAAGCAAGCAAAGAGGAAGGCTCAATCAAACCAATAGCAAGTAGTAAATGAACCTTTGCAAACGAGTAACCAAGCAAAGCTGATCCAACAAACTTGGAACAATAAAACTAGGTCACAAAGCAAAAAGCAAGATTCGCTTCAACAAGACTCACAAGAAAGTGCTTCAATCTTCAAATAATGAAAATCAAGTCATAAATCAAGTGAAAATAGGAGGGGTAGCAAGACCAACAGGCTCAGGAGGTAGAATTGAAGAAATTCAATCCTACAGGAATCAGCGCGGGTGGAACACAACAACAGTGCACTGATAAGAAACTACACTTAGCAACAATGCGATGTCAGCGCAGAAGTACATGACTTAACTGCGATGGTTCGATTTCTAGAACCGTCGCAACTGTTTTGTGTATTAACGCGATGATCAGTAAGTCACAGAAAGGGCTATGCGATGGTAGTGCGACTGTTTTATAATAAACCGCGATGAAGCTAAAAAACGACCACAATCAAGCCAAAAACTCCCAAACCAAGGCAATCACTCTTTAAACAATCAAGGCACTTCCTAGACCGAACCAGGAAACCCAAAAAACAGAGAACTAATCCCCAAACTTTGAAAAGAGAGCAAAAATCAAACTCAAGGAAAAAATGAACAAGAAAAGGACAAAAGCTAGCTCCAAGTTGTTCAGTTCGTAAACCAAACCGGAGATTGACTGAAGTGGCTTTGATATACTTCACTAATGCAGAGGAATAGCGTTTCGAAGGCTACCTGGCCGTGCTTCAAGCTCCGTCTAAAGTTTATAAATCAAACAACAAGGTAAAACTCCCCAGCGGAGTCGCCAAATTGTTGTGTAGGTAAATCCCCTCTGCGGACAAAGGCGATTCCTCTAGCTTAATTGAGGTCTAGCAACAATCAAACAACGCTAACATGCAGGTTCCTAATTGCAAAATAAAGGCCAAGATGAGAGTCTACCTCGAATCCAACGCTTATATTCGTAGAAGGGTTGTCGCTTCTGTTCTTTCGCTTCAGCTGGTCGCAATCCTCACGATCTCCGTGAATAGACGCCTGCACATGCAAAGAACAAGACAAATACAAGCATACAATCTGGGAAATGCAACTATGTATCGGTCAGAAAAGATACAACTCAAACATCATAATAAAGACACATGAGTGGAACCATAATGATAGTCGTCTATTATTATTGATAAAACAAAAGAGAATACAACCAAGTTCTGACGTCAGATCCTCCTTTGGTTGGGTCCAGCTAGCAAGTCCCTCAAGCATTCACCTTTGAAGGTAGATATCCCAAGACAAAACTCTCTCTCACACAAGTTTACACAAGATGGAAACACTTCACAACCTTCCTTAAGCACTCTAGCAATCCCACACTTATCACATGAGCTGCCTATCAAGCTCACACTATCAGAAATGCTCTAAACACAATCAATTCCAAACTAGCAGCTCATGGCAATGGTGGAGGCTTAAATAGGAGAAGGAGTCTCCATGAATGGTGGGAGGATGAGCTTATCTCCAAGGAAGGTGGCTCAAATGACGAAACAGACATGCCAGAGAAGGGAGGGCGACATTTACAAGGCCAACAACTAGGTCTGGAGTCATCTGGAAGGTCAGCTGTTAGAACAAACTCGCTCAAACTGGATCATCGCGGGTGCATAACTGCACTTGAGCGTTGACATCGCTGCTGAATAACAAAGAAAGTCATATTAGTGCGATGAGATATAGGTAACAGACGCGCTGTCACATGAAATTCGACCAGCGCGGGAATCATGTGTGCTTCCGCGCTGGCAACGCATTCGGTCTGTTTTGGAGCGCTCATCAGCGCATTTATTTTTACAACAGTCGCGATGATAGAAGAAACTTTGGCAAAGTGGGTCATTTGGCAACATTAGAGAGCATGAGCATGATTAATTTGGTCCCATGACACAGCAGGAAGACTGACAGGGAGACAGTGACAAATTACTGTGCAACAGGGAGGTTGTGAGTTTTTCATCTAACTAGGTGTAGAAGATATGGATGGTCCAAAAATGTATTTTTTAGTGATTGAAAAACAATATCTATAATATTATAGCTGGTTATTTTGAAATGAGGAAATATACATACAAATATGTAGGCACATATTTTATTAGAACACATGATTATTATCAAAATCCCTAAATTTAAGATATATTATCAAGAAAAATATATCTTATATAGAGAATAGACCAATTTAAGTATAATATAAAAAAGACAAATTTTAAAATAGTAATTATTATTTTCTTTTTTTTTAAAAAAACCAAATACAACTATTTGGTGAAAATTCAAACTCTAAAAGATATAATATGGTAGACAAATTTAATTCTAATATAAAAAATGACAAATTTTATAGTGATAATTATTGATTAGAAACTTTTTGGCGAAACTTATTATTTTAAAATATAGCTATTTAGTGAAAATTCAATCTCTAAAAGATATAATAAGGTAAAGACCTAAGAGAAAACTATGTATATGTAATGTAAAACTATGTATATGTAATGTAAAGTTTTATTTGATTGATATTATAAAAATATCTTTTATGTTAATGTCTTGTATTTAGTAATGCTGCAAATGAGAAGTAATAATCTTATTAAGATCTCACTAGGATTTTAAATGGCAAGGGTTTTCTGATCAAATAAGAAATGGATTTTATATTGTATAATCCTATGCAAATAAATTAAATTGGATGGTTAATGATAAAGAAAAACTTTAAAAATATTTTCATTTTAATATATTAATATTATTTTTTATAACTGTTAATTTATAACAAATTCAATTATCATTTTCTAGTAAAAATAAATAGATGCAATTACGTAATAAAATTGTTATTTTACCACATGAGAAAGACAATGAACTAAACTCATTGGTAATATAAATACGAGAAAGACAAATGAACATAATTACCTAATAAAAGGGTTGTTTTATGATAAAATAAAGATAATAAATCAAACTTATTGTTAATATACATGGGTGCATGTGAAAATAAACAATAGTTTTTTGCACCCTCATTCATTCATTGAGAAGGCAAACTGTAGAATAATATTCTAATAAACTTATAACTTATAATATAATTTTTTAATTTGATAATTTATTAAATTTTTTAAAAAATATTTTATTTATTATTATTATATAGTATATAATAATTTTAATTTATTAATGTAAATAAAACGATGATACATATGAAATTTAATAGGAATAAAAGCAGGATAGAAAATAATAAACTTATCAATGCTTAAAATCGAACTACTTTTGGATGCCTTTTCATTGGGAAGTATTGACATATGATTTATAATGTTATGATTTGGAGATTGGTAACAATAATAAACATATTAAATGAATCCTATTGAAATTAATATTTTGAATTTATATAAAATAAATTTAGTTTTTGTTTAATTCAAATCCATCTTAATAGAAAGCTAATAGATTAAAAAATTAATATATTTGATTTAACTAATAGAATTTTTTTCTTGGCAATACTAACTACTATTATATTAATATGTACAGTAAAATTTTACATCCAAAGAAGTTGGCTGCCCAGGGCCATCTGTGGCTTCATGGGTGGCAATAACCGACTCATACATTTGCCTTGCAGGGCGACATTTGCAAAAAAGACCGGAAAGCAGGACACTGAGAGTTTCTAGAGAAGCGCCATGACAGCCCACGCAGGGGCTTTTCCAAAAAAACTTGTGATCCAAACCTACTGTAAAAAATGACAACATAACCATAAACAGACAACAGACAGGCAGCGCCATAAACCAGGTGCAAAATAGACGACTCCGCGCCCACTACGACTGCGGTAGCCGCGTACAGAACTAAGCAACATGATGAAAACAGACATGATACAGAACAGAAAATTGGAGTTGACAGGACCCCGACCTGAGAGAACCCGACCTGAGAGAAGGAAGCAAAAGCACAAGAACGCCTCTGGGAGCTAATCCTCTGGCTTCTCTTCCACGATTGTGCACCAACCTTGACCCTCTGGGATTCCTTCCCAAATATCCATGGGATTTTGCGCAGGGGTTGGCGGTTCTGAACCACGAAACTGAGAGGGTGGCTGAGGACGCGCTCCTCCTGAAGTGCCCTCCACAGAAGACATCTGTCCCATTGGACGCTTTCCCTTACCACTCCCTGAGCTCTCCTCTGCACTTGATGGCTCTCCCTATGGGAGCTTCCCTTTGCCGCGCGTTGTGCCATCCTCCTCAAGAACCAGGGACGACCCCTCTTCGTTCCCCTCTGGATTTTTAGTAAAAAGCACAGAGATATGTGCATTAATGCCTGTATTTTCCCTGGAGCTGCCCAGTGTGAAGATAACTGAGCCAAAGGCTGGTAACATGGGCTCCCCCTCAATAGAGCTGCCAACTTCCACAGCTTGGCATGCCGGAATTGGGGTGGCTCCCCTTCTTCGATGACAGTAGCAGCAGCAACAATGGTGATGAGTGTCCGCTGCAGGGGAACGGGAGGATTCTCCACGCCCAGAGCCTCTCCTGCAAGGCATTCTTTCCCGCACCATGATAACCACCTGTTCCCCTTTCTGTTCACCAACGATGGGAGGACAAAGAGCTTGCTGTTCCCAAATTGGGATTGAACCGTGCCCAAGGGAGCGAAGACACAGGCCAAGAAACACAGGTATGAGACGGGCCTCCTCCCAACTCTCAACCACTAGCTCGCGGCGCAAATTCTTATCCTGCCCAGAATTCTTCTCCATGCATATTGCACCTATCTCCATGCGTATTGCACCCATCTCCAGCCAATCTTCAAACTTAAATTCATTAACCTCTCCATTGAAGAGATCTGCAGTGAATGCGCTTCGCAGGTTTTCCCACGCCTCAAGCGGCTCCATTAAGGATGCCCTGATGTTTCTCCCGCTGCAGAGCTTTGGCAGCTTGAGGCATTAAAGACTCCTGCGGTATCACGTGGCAGCCCATGCTCGCCATGTGGCTCTGCCTTGTCCCTTCCATTGACACCCACATCCAGGGGATTTAACCAATAGAACTTTTTCATCAAAGGTGTTTCATTTTTTTACTATAGAAATATTAATTTACTGCGAAGAATATTAATTTCATTATATATATTTTTATCCTGCATGTATCTTTATAATATTTTTGGAAATCGATTTTAATTATTATCCACATGTTTTTGAATCAATGAAATTGTAAGTAATTATTATATTAAACAATTATTTTTTTATATAATATGATGAAGTTGAATATTTGTTAATTTTATTCTAAATTTATAAATAATTTTTTAATTTTAATTTTTTTGATTTGATTAGTTTGTTTCAAGGTAAATTTAAATCTTTTAATCAAAAAATTATCTTCATTTTTCTTAAAATCACCATCATTAATAGAATTTCCTTTCTTAGTTTTGAATATTTTTAGTTTTTATAATGAGTATAAATTTCATTAAAAAATGAATAAATTTAAAAAGAAAAACATTTCAATTTAATAAATATTTAAAATGATTACAAATATAAAAAATTTATTTTATAGAAATTCTTTTGAATATTTTTATAATTTTATAATAAAGCATGAATTGATAAAAATAAATAAATAAAATTGAGAAGGCAAAACATTTTCAATTTAATGAATATTTAAAATATTTAAAATATAAATAAATTAATTTTGATGATGTTTTATAAGTTTTAAAATGAAACATGTGTTAATATTAGTTTTATATAAATTACAAATATTTTTTTACCAATCAAGCACATGTATATTAAAATTTTGTCTAAATCAATCTCAATAGAAAACTCATTAAATCTAAAATCAAATTAATTTGAAATTACATGAAAACTAATAAATTTGGATTGATTTGTCTCGAACAAAACCAACCAAAATAAAATCCCTAAAACTAGAACCCAAAAATTAGCATAACTCATACATTATTTCTATTTTGGATAATGAACCGGACCATGATCATGCATCTTTTGATACATTTTTTTCTTTACATACATATATAACTAAAAATTAGATAAATTCTCATAAATTTAATTTTTTTTAATAAATATATTATTTATTAATTATTATTAAAGCTTACCCTAAGAATTATAATATATTAAAGCATACTAGAACTATATTAAAATATAAGTATCTTTATAATAAAAAATATGAAATTCAATTTTCTCTTAAATTACATATAATTTTAACCATGTATATATCTATCTTAAATTAAATGCTCACATATATAATTTTCTCTTATTTTTCTTTTATTTAAGATATTTGAAACTTCTTCACGTTTAATACATTCAAAATAAATATAATGTTAAAATTATATTTATATCTATATCTATATATAGAGATATATAGAATACAATTTTAATGCTTTTTTATAAGTTGGTTTTTTACCTTAAATTTAGGTTTACTAAATTCCAAGAGGGATCAAATGTATCAAGATGCAAACCTTCTCTTTCTTAGTAAAAAACTTGAGAGACAATTGATTTATCTCAAGTATTGGTAGATATATAGTTAAGATGCAACTATGTTGGTTTGAGTAACACACTCATAAAATGTTTTAACTATATGAAATATTTAATTTTCACTGTGTTTTATATAAGATATTTTTTTTGTAAATTGAATTCTATTAATTCCATAAAAGCATATTGCATTAGGAAATCAGATACTCCAAATTACGTCTTCTACAAAATTGGATTTAAAAACCAAAGTGATCCATGGGTTTTTCTTTTTTCACCCTTTCTCCTATGAACATCAATCCACCTAATCGAGCCATTTGACACAGTGGAGGATAATGCTACTTCTTAAAAGTTTTAGAAAGAACAATAGAAAATGGTTCGACTAAATTTGGTAGGTATTTCTTACTACCAGAATGATCTGACTCATGGTTGTGCTTCTAACTACAAATTACAGGTACATTTATAGATTAAGTTCTCTCGTTGTCCTTTGCTAAAGTATTTTCCTTTGCTAGGGGTTGTGTTGATGTAGCTAGGGAAAGCCTGATATCCTAAAAGGTTGAAGTGTTTGGAGAGGAATTTTGATTCTGAGAGTTGTTCTTCTTTTGACTTGTAGAATTCTTCTACTCTGCAACTATGTTCTGATCTCTCCAACCATGATAGATTCCCTTTAGTCCCTAGTTGTGGAAAGGCCCTTTTGAGGTGAGATACACATTCTGGAGGTGCCGAACTTATTGGACAAAATTTCACCTGAAGGTAGCATTTTTGTAGTCCAATGGTTGGATATACTCCTTTCCCTCCTGCTTCGGGACATTTTTATCTGGTAAACCTTCACTGAGGTCCACTCCCATGCATATACAGACATAATTTACAAAACCTTTTGAAAATATTTCATTTTATACTTTGATAAAGATACCTATAGAGTCACCAATATCTTCTAGGATGTCTATCCATATCCATAGAAGAGGCAAGTTTGGGACCCTAACCGAAACATGAAGAGGTAGGAACTTCATTGTTAGAGGATTCAACTCCAGGAACCATGGTTGAATTGGAAGACCAACCCATCCCCAAAATTATGACCCTTAATCAAAAACCTTCTTCTAGTCTTCCATATCTTTAAATAAAACTATAAAGTATCCCTTTGAGCAAAAAATAAGATCTAGGTTATGGGACCAATTCTAGTGAGTTCATTCATGGAGGGAAGATGTGGAAGACAAAAAGCCATTAAAAAAACATATAATTACTACACTTTCAAAATATGTTGCTTTTCTCTTATTAATGTTCTCTTTCACCTCTACTGTTAGGAAATCCAAGGAATGTTCCACCACTAAATCTTGACCTAGGAGATCAATGGGAGTCAGAGGACTAGGGCTTATTTAAAATACATGGGCCTTGTAGGAGAGGAACCCCTACCACCCCTACCACCTCATTGAAAACCTAGAAGCTTTGAGATCACTTTCCATCTTGAATAACCTCCCTTCATAGGGGAGCCTAAATTCTCCCACATGGATACTTATACTCTGATGAATGTGGATGGGTACTGAACATACCAGGAGCCCCTCTTTTACCATGAAACAGTGAGAATATTAGACAAGGAACTTACAAAATGGAGAAATTTTGAAGTTCCTTGTCCAGAACACCCCTAGTGATCAGGTGATTAGTATTTTGCTCAAAAATAAAAGTTCTCAAAATCACTGAAAACATGAATTCCCGCGGCCACCTCGGTGATACTATTCCAATGCAACTTGTTTCACTCAAAACAGAGCTCGTATGAGAAGATATCACATTATGTATGCTTTGCCAAATAGAGGAATTTTTGAAAAAAAGGTACAGTCACTGCACAGTCATTAGTCCATATTGCTGATGTGGCAAGTGATGGGGCAGGGTCAAAGGTTGTTAATGACCAACCAGGTTTCTCCAAGTGGCACATTGTGGTTGGTTTGAAGGTTGGTGATTTGGTTTGATTTCATTGGATAAAGGTGGACCAATGAGGAGGAGACATGTGGCAAGCTCGGAGGCCGCCACATGTCCCTCCCCCATGGTCGGCATTATTAGTGTGTTTTACCAAAATTTTATGAGCAGATTGGCAGAGTTGAACTTGCGACCTCGCTCGAACAAACTTGAAGTCTTACCGTTATGCCACGCTAGTGGTTCTTACAAGTCTATGGTCGCATATTGTATTTTGTGTGTCACCATTGGCAGTTGAGGGAAGGAGGGAGCCAGCTAGTGAGCTAGCCCCTCTGATGTGACCATAACCACAAAACCGAAGGCTATGTAAACCATAACCATTGAAATTACCTCCATCACGTGTCCACTATTGTGTAACTGCCGACTAATGGTTAGCATAACTGTGCATATTAAGCACTAAATGGAAGTTTAATGTTAATTAAATGGTGCTTAAAATTTAATTAAACTATAATTAAGATGGAGGATTTTTTTGTTGTCCCCCAAATTCAGTGGTAACTAAAAATTTAGTGGATGTAACTAGAGTTCCTCCAGTTTTAGTGGAGAATTCCTAGGAGAAATTTATTTTGCCATAACTTTTGCAAAATTTGACCAAATTGGGATCCGGAAAAGGCATTCCTAGATTATTTTGATGTTCTCAGCAAATTGAAGCATGTTTTAGGAGTAGTAGAGCATTGTAAACAATACTTTTTCCATTTTGAGCTAATACAGAGGCCCAAGCCATGGAAGCTGGACCAAGGAGATGTAGTGGAGGAGGGGTGAACTCCTTCATCAAAATACTATGTTAAATGTTCATTTTGATGGTTTGCTATACATTTGTCTGTTGTTGTTCAACACTTTACTGTTGGGTAGTGGATCCCCTGCGTAAAGGTTTTGGGGCTTAAAGCCCACAATTTTGGGTAATGGTATTGTAAAGGTGTGCATAGCGTGAATTGTAATGAGTCAAGCCAAAGGGTTGTCTACCCGAAAATAATGTAAGATCATAGAAAGCAAGTCATCTTGCCCATGGTCCACGAACCATGGGAATGTATAAATAGAGCAAGGCTCTAATTGTAGAAGTCAGTTTTTTTGTTAGTTCTGATCTTAAGTGTTATGGGTTTATGAACATGGAAGTTGCTCTAAGTCTGAGTCATGGTTGGTTGGTAGTAGTTAGAGTAGGCTCTGCAACTATGTGCACAGAGGCCTAGTGGAGTCGGTAGCTAAGTGCGCGGACCCTTGTAGTTGAGTGCGTAGGGTGGAATTGGATTATACTGGAATAGAAGATTAATAAAAGATAAGTGTTTCTGAAAATTTGTGTATTTATCACAGATCTTTTTGTTGTTCATCTGTTCTAGTTTTATGCATGGCTTTAAGGTTTACGTTTGCACACACTAGTTATAAATATTGAATGTTGATTGAATAAAGTTAGATCTATAATAAGAACATACTAAGGGTAAGGAATCTAGAAAGTGCCTCCTCACATAGCTACACGAAGGCCAGATAGCTCACACGAGCTCACAAGATTGGCTTGAGGCCTTTCCAAACATCATCAAGGCATCCCTAGGGTGCAAAAACCTGGTTCCAACACCCTCCCATACTACCTCGGGTGAGACTTTAGTCTGCACTCCGCGGACTGTCACCAAAAGGGTTGGTAGTGCGAGATTTGTTTGGCTAAACACTTCTAAACCTAGTTCAAGCCCCAATAAGCCAACAAATGGTTTCATTGCCAGGACCAGGATCTACCTATGGGATGTCTGATGTTGGAACACTAGAACCCTATGAAGAAGGAAATTGAAGATTGGTTGGATCAAAAGCTTCACGAGTTTGTATTATAGCAAAACAAAACTCTATAGATAACCGAGAAGAGGTCGGTGGATCGCTACATATATACGGAAATCCACGAGATCTTCTTCGCGACCTTCTCGTTAGAGTTGTATGATTGGATCACAAGGCTAGCCAACAACCAGGGAAGGTGCAAGCTCGATCAACCAATAGTGTGGACTCCAGAGTTGGTGCACAGGCTAGAGGCATCAAAAGATAAGATCACACAGGCCGTGGACCTCTAGCTTGACTGAATAATTGGAGGGTTTATCACTGAGTTCGCGATAGACACAACCGTGAGCTATAGCAAAGCAGGGCAGCATTTTCTCAAGGGACCACGAGGTAGGTACATCAAATCCCTGAATACCTAGATTAAGATTTTACTATGTGAAAAGTGGGTTATGTGATTACATTAATGTTTGGAGCAACACAGAGTAGAAGGATCTACCAAGGTATCAAAGGCTTAGGAAATAGTCCCCTAATTTCACCTTCACGGGAAATCAAGGAAGAACGCACTCGGGCCTCTCCAAGGAGTGTGGTCAATTTGATAAGGCAACACATTCCAAAGTTGTCACCTCCACTTACACCATCACCCACTTCACCTTCTTCACCTCCATCTTCAACCACCCCACCTCCACCTAACCCGTAGTTCAGCATGGCGAGTGCAATCAAGCTACCCATATTCAAAGGAGTGGGAAGCGAGGATCCAGATTAATTTTCGTTTGTAGTAAGAGTAGTATGGGAAGCACATGGGTTATGGATGACAACATCAAGAAGGTGACATTGGTGAGCGCGTTGTAGGATTGAGCACTCACATGGTATATCAAGCACTCGAACGATCACCTAAATGCAGGAGCAGCGGAAATATAGATTGCATTGAATAAAGAATTTAGCCAGCCAAAGTCAGAGACTCAGTCAATAATTGCATTTAAATAGATCACGATGCTTCCAAGTGAAACCCCCTGGGATTTTGATCAGAGACTAAAGAGCATGATCCAAAAGGCTAATATGATGCTAATGGATGCGTAGCACCATGTGTGGTTTGTGGCATCTTTAACACCACACTTGAGCATGGCGTTATCATAGCAAAAGCTTTCAACCTAGGCAGAAGCACTTTTAATAGCGATGAGGTTGCATGAAACCCTGATACAGGATCCTGGGTTGGGAGTCCAATAGATCCACGCGCAACTGCAAAACCTATGCTTGGAGATGCAGAGTTTGAAGGAGGATAGGGCGCCCTGGTCAAAAGTGCACGAAGAAGGTGGTGCATAAAATCTAAAGGCCAGGGCCATGATAAGGATCATTATCCGGTATTAGCGAACTATTTGGTAGGGGGACCAATTCCGTTGAGACCAGAGGCACAGGTAGGGCCAAGTGTAGCACCCACGCTCTAGTGCACGATCTGTTAGGTGGGAGGAAAGAACATGACGTAAAACTATCATTTATTGCAGAAGTTTACACGAAAACCCCAACAACTGTTTTGCAATTTTTGTAGATCATTAGGCCATGATGAGTGAAACTGTCAAAGTTATGAATTGTTGATAGATTGAACACCTACCTACAGGATGCAGACCGAGGCATGAGGTCAGGATCTAGCCGCAGCAATAGCGCGTGGTGGATTTCAAGGGCGAGGTTGAGGATGAGGAGGAATGGGGACAAGAAGGGGCCGCAGACAATTAATCTGTTACAATTCCTGAGGACCAGGGCACTATGCTCGTGATTGTATGAACGCAACAAGAATATCTTGTTCGTACTATGAGCAGTTTGATCATGAGATGGTAGATTGTCCTACGCTAATCACTCAAATGCATGAGAAAGGGGTACTATAGCCTACTCCAACCTAGGAACATCCAAAAGATGAGGTCTGAACCTTGTGAAGAAGACCCCAGCATAAACATGGTACTTAGAAGAGGCGCGACTATAGGTAAAGATAAGAGGAAGAAGCCCAAAGAAGATGTGTGGGTTCGCAAGGCTCCTACAAGGGAACCTGAGTCTGACTTGGAACACGCGAAGGAGATGTTTAAGGAAGCTAACAAGAGCTTTATGGAGGCCTCTACTTTAGGTAGTAAGGATCAACCAGAGCAAGGAATGGATCCTTCCATGCTTACTACCTTTTTAGAGACATGCATAAAGTTGCTACGTGACAATAAGGCAGTTAAGGGACTACAAGAACTAATCACTAGGTGTGAAAGATCGGGTGAACCACGCGTTGTCTAGAAATTAGGAAAGCATGCGTTGTGCACCGGGCAGGAAATGCGATTAACAGCATAGATTGGTGAATATGATATGGATCAAGTCATCCTAGACTTAGGTTCAGATGTGAATGTGTTACCAAAATAGACATGGGAATGCATGGGTAGGCCCACGCTACAGTGGTCTTCTATTTAATTACGGATGGTGAACTAGCAAAATATCTTACCCATGGGAAGGTTGCAAGGGGTAACAGTGGACATTGAAGGCGTAAGCACACAGACGGACTTCGAGGTAATAGAGATTGTTGATGATAGTAACCCTTACCCTGCGTTGTTAGAAATAGACTGGGCCACAAACATGAATGGAGTCATCAACCTAAAGAGATGGAAGATGATATTCGAGAAAAGGTCTCTCCATGTAATAGTTCCGCTGGATCCAGTCGAAGGAGCATGCTACACCGAACTTGTGCGTGACGAGGATAGTGGCAATGAATTGGACTGCATTTACCAGATAACGGTGCAAGACCAAGATCAGGTGAATCCAATAGTGGATGGTAGAATCTCATGGGAACGCGACAGTTCTTGCACTTCAGATTCAGATGCAGAAATAAAGCGATGGTAGAATCGATTGCATGAAGCAACAATGCTAAATTGTAATATGACGGTTAGATCATTGCAACGTGTGACGACCGAAGCAAGGGAACTGCCAACAGATGATGGCACAACACACGTGGAGGAATCCTTAGACCAGACGGACTTCAAGGTAATAGAGGCTGTTGATGACAGCAACCCTTACCCTGCGTTGTTAGAAATAGACTGGGCCACAGACATTAATGGAGTCATCAACCTAAAGAGATGGAAGATGATATTCGAAAAAAGGTCTCTCCATGTAATAGTTCCACTGGATCTAGTCGAAGGAGTGCGCTACACCGGCCACGGACATGAAATGGACATTGAAGGTGTAAGCACGTAGAAGAACTTCGAGGTAATAGAGATTGTTGATGACGGTAACCCCTACCCTGCATTGTTAGAAATAGACTAGGCCACGGACATGAATGGAGTCATCAACCTAAAGAGATGTAAGATGATATTCGAGAAAAGGTCTCTCCATGTAATAGTTCCGCTGGATCCAGTCGAAGGAGCGTGCTACACCAAACTTGTGCGTGACGAGTATAGTGACGATGAATTGGACTGCATTTACCAGATAACGGTGCAAGACCAAGATCAGGTTAATCCAACAGTGGACGGTAGAATATCATGGGAATGCGACAGTTCTTGCACTTCAGATTCAAATGAAGAAATAAAGTGATGGTAGAATCGATTGCATGAAGTAACAATGCTAAATTGTAATATGATCGTTAGATCACTACAACGTGTGACGACCGAAGCAAGAGAACTGCCAACAGATGATGGCGCAACACACGTGGAGGAATCCTTAGACCATTATGAAGATGCAATACCGGAGCAACGACAGTATGGTGTGCAAAAAGGAGTGCTGCGCATGACAATGACACAATTGTGGAATACATATCGAAATATTAGGTGGAACTGGAGCGAATGTAGAAGGGGGTGCGCGTACAGTTTGGAAGTCCCCAGTGTCAAACGTGATATGGGCAGCAAGGACGAAGCGGTTTGAGTTCCCACCTGTGTCAAGGGATGCAGACGTATGTTGTGCAACCACCTCCCCAACTAAGGATCAAAAATCAGAACCCAATGTGGCAGCAGGGAAGGCGATGTATTTCACAAGCAACTCATGATGGAACGTTCGAAAAAACATGTGGGATCCTAAATAGAGTTCGCTAGATAAAACGAACCAATTGGGATCTACGTGTACTAGTGGTTCGATGGGCCTATAGGACCATAAGAAAGAAGAGGAGTGTGAAGATGACCCCATCATTGATGAGATAAGATCAAACTAGGAGGACAGAAAGAAATCCCTAGACCATAGCCCCTATAGCTCGGACAGGACGTGAGGATCGGGGTAAAGGAATTCAACAATTACAAGAAGCCATTCGATGAGGGAGCTTGAAACTTCACGAACTTGATGAAGAATGGGCATGACTAAGGAGGAAAAGTGTGATATTGGACGAATAAATCAGAAAACTGGAAACCAGAGTCACACAAGCAGGTCGCACGAAACTAAGCATGAGGGGACTAGGCTTGGCTAACCCTACTACTATATTGGAATGTGCTGCGAACTTGCTATCATGGCTGCGACTGCACCTTACTAAATAAGGGAGCATACCATACAAATAAGAACACGATGCACTACTAGATATAAAGGTACTTGAAGGATGCCCACAGCCCGAGCTAGCAGGAAAATCAAAACCCCGTACCAGGGGTGCGACCACCTGACTATCCGTAGGAAGCATAGTCTTAGTGCTCCAAGTAGTTGGAAGAGGGCGCGAGACTATAAAAGAGTTTGTATGGGAGTTGCATGGCCCGGATGCAGCATACAAGATCAATATGAAGCACAAATCGTGTCTGTGTACAAGGGACTATGCTGGTGCATGGGTGGGATGGAAAGTGACCGTTGAAGACATTGTTCATGACAAGATGCCCAATTTAAGGCATTGAGCAGCGGATGGTGGGAAATTAAGAAACCAGCTCAGAATTAGGATTTGCTACCAAAATTGCATTAATGAGCCAAGAAAGGGGGAAATAGTCGAATTTGAATTCAAAGAGGCCTATAAATCATAGGTGGACCATCACCAAATGACCCTTGGCATGTTTAACTTGTGGTGTTATCAAACAAGCAGGAACCTAATGAACTTGGAGGCTGTAAAAGCAAGTTTGTAGTTTGAAGCATTGCCAAAGGATACACAGGAGTCCCTGATCAAAATAATGACAACAACCAGGGGAGCTACCTAAGTTCTACATCACCGGTAGGTGATACACTATAAATCCCTAAATCACCCTAGACACCGAGGCCCAAAAAGGACCCACAGGCAGCAGGATCAGTCTGTATGTCTCCACGAAATCCCTAGTTTGGCAAACTATTGATGGAAGAGAAGGGAAAAACGGTTAATATTGAGAGCAATGATGAGGAAGAAGACCCTCCAACCTATGTCAAAGAGATGGAACCAGAGGAAGAGATAGAAGAATACATCCAGCCATTACACCCCACAACAAAGCTACCCAAGTATGTCCCTTCGCGGAAGGGGAGGGTAAAGGTCCCTAAATATTTGGATGTTGTGATGAGCACACTCAACACCTCGTTCCTCCCCGAAGGGTTCTATTTGAAGGTACGGCTGTGGGCCGTGTGCCCAGTATAAAGTTTGAAGACTAGGACCTCGCGGATTGTGAGAAGTTCCCACATTTAGAAACTAGCTAGCTGATGGAACAAAGCACGGAAGGGGCAATAACCACACTACAGCTAGGGGCATGATTGTACAGGGTGGAGGAGGCTTGGCTACTCAACCTCCTATCACTTCCACACTTTGATTAGGCCCCAATCATGATATTTGTTATCAAACAACTGCTTTGCCTGGTGCATGATGGGTACTTGTGGCTGGAGGAGCCTATTCCCATCACGGTAGAGCTCATTCATAGGATTTCTTGGCTTCCTTGTTCAGGAAGGGACCCCGTGGAAATTTCCAGCACAAGTGGGGACTTGATGCTTGCAGAGGCTATGAAAAATAAATATAAGTTGGAAAAAAAGCAAAGGGGAGTTATGTTATTACTAGTATTCAAAACAAAGGGGTCTACATAGCTACCCAGTTGTTTGCAGGAAAGGTGATGAGAAAATGTCGGGGCAATGAGGTACCAGCAACGGTCATCGCACTGGCTGAGCAATGCGCAGAAGGGGTATAGTTCAACTGGGCACAGTTCCTCTACGACGAGTTTCTGGAAAACTGCAGGGAGGCCCAAGAATAGGGTAAGAGTCTCCACTATGTGTGGTTGCTCTTATCCATCCTGTTTGTTATCGGTGAATTTCCTGAGGATAGTCAGGTTACTCCCCTAGACCAAGACTGGCCAGAGGCAACAAAATATGCGCAGATATGGGTGACGAAGGATGCTACGTGAATCAGAGAAACTAAGATCTTTTGGGTATTAATGGAAGCAAGCATACTACTTTATATCAACAAACGGCCATGATTGTCTGCCTCAGTATACGATAGTCTAAATAACTTTGTAGATTTTAAAGTGGATATGCACAATGTATATATCAGGGCGGGCACCAAGGGATCCAGAGCAGAAGTGGACCACACTCCCCTTCATCACCATAGATGACATTGTTTTCGTAGTTCTTGATACATGGCCACCGGAATGGCGCACACCAGATGAGTATAGTAGATAGCGGAAGAATGTGTTGCGGATGTAAGCAAACACAGAAGTTTCTGGATGACCTTTGTGCGAAGATCAACGCACCAGTCGAGTGACTCGGGACGAGTCATGATGATTGTGTTGGGGGCCTGTTGGGTAGCAAATCCCTCACGTAACGATTTTTGGGCTTAAAGCCCACAATTTTGGGTAATGGTATTGTAAAGGTGCATGGAGTGCGAATTGTAATGAGTCAAGTTAAAGGGTTGTCTGCTCGAAAATAGTGTAAGATAATAGAAAGTGAGTCGGTCTACCCATGGACCGTGAACCATGGGAATGTATAAATAGAGCAAGGCTCTAAGTGTAGAAGTTATTTTTTTGGTTAGTTATGATCTTAAGTGTTATGGGTTTATGAACGTGGAAGTTGCTCTGAGTCTGAGTCATGGTTAGTTGCTAGTAGTTAAAGTAGGCTTTGCAAATGTGTGTGCAAAGACCTGGTAGAGTCCGCAGTTGAGTGCGCGGACCCCTACAGCTGAGTGCATAGGGTGGAACTGGATTGTACTGGAACATAGTATTAATAAAAGATAAGTGTTTCTAAAACTTTGTGTATCTGATCGTAGATCTGTGTGTTGTTCATCTGTTCTAGTTTTATGCATGTCTTTAAGGTTTATGTTTGTGCACACTTGTTATAAATATTGAATGTTGATTATATAAAGTCAGATCTATAATAAGAACATACTACGGGTAAGGAATCTAGAAAGTGCATCCTCACATAGCTACGTGAAGGCTAGACAGCTCGCGCAAGCTTGCAGGATCATCTGGCGACCTTTCCAGACCTCATCAAGACATCCCTAGGGTGTGGAAACCTGGTTCCATCACCCTCCCATACTACCTCGAGTGAGACTTCAATCCACGCTCCATGGACTGTCACTGAAAGGGCCGGTAGTGCAGTATTTGTTTGGCTAAACACTTTTGAACCTGGTTCAAGCCCCAATAATCCAACATTTACTTTTATGATATTTTTCTCATCAATTTGACATAAAACTTGGCATAAATTTACCTTTTCATTCACAAACATCATAAAGGAAACCTACACACATGAAGCAAATGATAAGTAGTTGTTTTTAAATATGAATTTGAAATTAGCACAACAAAACTAACATTCAACAACGGATCAAGTTGGTATCATAGCAAAGGTTATTTTCTTGATTTCTTAAGTTTTGTGGAAGTAGGGTTTTAATGGTTGCAAATTTGTGATTCTTAGAAGGTTAAAGTTGTATATAGGAGAAGGGAAACTATTGGTTACAACTCCTAAGGTAATACCAAGAAGAAGGAGGGCCACAAGGCCATAATCTCTACCCAAAGTTCCAATGCCAGCTACACTTGAAACACCTTAAGTTTTACCTTCAATTGAGATTGAAGAGGTACAAGAAGTACCAGAAGCTGAGCTTGGATCCAAAGTCATCATGTCTGGAGCAGGAGACAATTTAGGTATTTCATAAGAGGAAGCATTCAAGAAAAAATTCTATGACTTAACTAACATGGTTAGAGTCCTCTATGAAGAAAGGAATACTAAAATCGCTAGAGATAGTTCTAAGTCCCCACGTGGAGAGGGAAGCCCAAGAGATAAAAAAGATGAAAAGAAGGATTGAAAGGGTAATGGAGTAAAGCCTCCTCCATATCCACCATCTTCATCATCTTCATCATCACAAACAACATCATCTTCCACTTCCACCCCAAAAACTGTTCATACTCATTCAAAAACCCTAAAGGAAGAAACTGCCTTACTCAAATTGGATATTAAGTATGAATGTCCGATGTACAATAGTGAGGTGATTGTAGTAAAGTTAGAAAATTAGATTCGACAATTGGAGGTTTATTGCAGAATTCAGAACCTTCAAGAAGATGACATAAAGATCCAACTGGCTTCATTGAGGCTAGAAGGAGTAGCACTAGTTTGGTGGGAAGCAAAGACTCAAGTTGAATTTTTTTCTTCAATTAAAAGGCACTTTTATCCTTTAGCCTATATCCAAAAAGCCATTATGAGTTGTCAAACTTTTAGGCAACTCGAGGGCCAAACAATTCAAGAGTATACCCAGGAGTTTAGGAAGAGGTCTTTGTTGTTAGGATTAAATTTGAATTCAAAAGATACACTGTTGAAATATATTGGGGTTTTACATTCATACTTAAAACACACTATCCTTATGTTCAATCCAAGAAATTTAGATGAGGTATGTGTGCAAACCACACACCTTTAAGTAAGAGGAAAGAAAATTCAAGAAGAGGGTAGTACGAAGAAGCCATTCAAGGGTAAGGAGAAAGAGAAGGGTGGAAAAGGGAAAGGAAAGAAGAATGAAAGTGTAAAGAAAGAAGGGGAGAAAACTATATGCCAACATTGTTCCAAAGCGGTGCATTATGAAACCCACCATCCCACTATTGGAAATTACATCCCAAACTAAGGCATAAGAAACCAAACAATAAGGGAAAACAAAAGATGACCACTACCACACATCATGATCTTGGATCCAATTCTGGTGATAAGACCAAGATATTAGAAATGGTTACAAAAGGAAAAGAAGCTATTGCAAGCACTAGTTCCTCACATAGTCACAACAACACTCCAAATGAAGAATCAAGAATATAATTGTTTCACGTAAGGGTAATTTCAAATCATACAAATATTGATGCATTATTTGATAGTGGGTCACAATTAAACTTAATTTCCGAAAACTTGGTAAAAAAGATTAACCTTGAAACTGTACCTCATCATAAGCCATATCCCTTGGGTTGGATAATCAATAATGAAAATTTACAGGTTACAAGGAAATGCATATTCAGGTTTTCCATTACCAAAAAATTCATTGATGAAGTTGAGTTAGATGTAGTTCCACTTAACATCTCAGGAATCATTTTGGGAAGCCGATATTTGTATGATAGGAAAGCATTATTTTATATCCATGAGAACAAATACCTATTGGTCAAGGATGGAGTGGAGTATATTGTGAGATCCCATCACAAAATGTTAAACATTTCTTTGGTTAATGTAGGGAAGATGAAGAGACTAGTAAATGCAAGTAAAATTTTTGTGCTTCTCATGATCAAGAAAAAGAATGATATTGATTACGAATCTTTTGAAGGTTGTGATGATAAACTAAAATCTGATTTGTTTTATGTAGTAAGCAAGAACGGTGAGATGTTTTAGGAACCATGGGGGTGAAATCCCAAGAGGGGAATTCAACATGAGATACAGTTGCAAGAAGATGTTCCACTTCCAAACATTGGCATGTATCACATGTTGATCATGGAGAGCATGGAAATCAAGAAGCAAATTCAAAAATTGTTGAACAAAGGTATCATACGCCCATCTACTTCACCATGTGGTTCACCCATTGTCTTGGTTCGAAAGAAGGATAAGACTTGGTGTATATGTGTGGATTTCTGTGCACTAAATAAGATAATGGTAAATAATCGTTATCTACTACCAAAAATTGATGATTTGATTAATCAATTGATGTATGCAAAGTATTTCACTAAGTTAGACTTACGAAGTGGTTATCATCAAGTTAGAATAGTTGAAGAGGACATTTGGAAAACCTCTTTTAAAACTAAACAAGTATTCTTTGGGTGGCTTGTTATGCCTTTTGGTCTTACAAATGCTCCAAATCCTTTCATGAGAGTTATGAATGATGCATTGATACCATTTCTAGATGACTTTGTCATTGTTTACTGAGATGATATTCTCATATTCAACAAATCCAGAGATGAACATGTCACGCATGTGAACAAAGTACTTGATGTCTTGAGAAAAGAATAATTATTTTCAAGGATGTCAAAGTGTGAATTTGGAAAGACTTATTTAGTGTATTTGGGACATATTGTTGGAGGAGGTGAGTTGGAGATAGACTCCTCTAAGGTTGAGGTCATTGTGAATTGGTCTAGACCCAATATAGTTACAGAGGTAAGAAGATTTTTAGGGACAACAAAATATTGGAAGAAATTTATTACTAATTTTTCTTCCATTGTAGCTCAACTACATGCGTTGACTAGTGTCAAGAAAATATTCCATTTGGGAGATGTACAATGGAAATAATTTGATGCTTTAAAATAAAATATCAGTTCAGCACTAATATTGACTCTTCTAGATCTTAGACAACCATTTGAGATTCAAATGGATGTGTTACACTAAAATTCGTCACCATGACTATTTACAGTTAGTATGGCTCCATCAACAGTCATACTATCCTCCTTGGCAAGCCTCATACCTCTGCTCTCCATGTCAAACTTCAAGAAAGAGAGAAAGTCTTTAAAAATATATTTATCTCTGGGTACACAGATTCTCTCAATCTTACCTGCGTGTACGCATCCAAAGTTCATAATACCTGCGTACTTGTACGCTCTATATGTAAAGGGATAGGTGCGTACTCCTGTAAAGGTCAAAAGGCACGAGTTTCATCTTAAAAAAGTTACTTGTGGTCATTTATAGAGCATTCTAGAAGCTTGTTTGACGTGTATTGAGCGCCTCCAGATGGTTCATGTATTCCTATGAAAGAGGAACTTATCCCATCAAGAGAGGAGCTACCCCATCCAAAGAGGGGCTTATCCCATTGATGGTGGACCTGATTAACTTCCTCTAGAACACTATAAATACAGGCATTGGGACAGAAGGAGGGGGGTTGAAAGCTGAATATTCCAAAGGGTAGATGTTGTTGGAATTAGGACTTCCTTATAGAAGCTTGTGAGGAGAGATTCCCATCCTTTGTTGTTTCATTTGGAAGTGGGTGAGCTTATCAAAGTAAAGGAAAACTCTTGTTGGACCCTAGGAGGGACCTGCACAACACCAA
>APFE031720950.1:50117-70492 GCA_000404065.3 Pinus taeda | reverse complement strand
CATGTTTAGAGAAGGATTGTTCTTAATTGTCTTGTTTGTCACTAGAAAGCCTTAAGCTTCTAGGGAGGTTGGTTTTGTCTGCAAGATTAACTCTTTCCGCATGACACTGAGATTAAAACACCTTGAATGATTCCCTTTCTACCACACGATTTTGCTCTCCAACACACTTGATCCTAGCCACGTTTCATGGTTTTCTGGGAGTAGGATAAACAACGGGTCTCTAGCAATAGTGATTTTGTCTTGGCTCTCCATGGGAAAGGACTGTAACATATGTGTTGCACTGACATTTTTGCAAATCAGTTCCACATTTTCCTAGGGAATAAGAATTCAGGCGGATATGACTGCATGAAACATTAGTTGGGGCACACCACAGGAGTCTACATGGAAAACACAACATCACTTTGATCTCTACGGGGTCTTGCATAAGGATATCATCTTGTAAATGAAGCCAATTGATTAATTATCATGCCAACTCCTTCAAACAATCAAATAGTCACCAAATAATGCAATAGAAAGAGGTGTGTGCCCACTAATGAGATATGTTGTGAATGAGAAAGGACAACGTTTCCATTATTGAATTCTCCAAACACATATCCGAGATCAATCTCTTTCACAGTCCAGATGATCTTGTAATGGACTAGTGCATGCCTTCAATAGACCTCAATGCACTCATACACACAACAAAAACACAAAGTTACTCTAATTCTACCTATGTACAAAGGATTAAATCTCATTCCTTTCACATCTTCCTGGCCTTCCCATGAGGTAATTAAGCCATAACAAGCTTTAATACCAACAAAGAAATTGGAGGAGTAGACATAGTACAGAGATCACACATAATAATTTTTATATTACTACGAAAACCACACAAATGCATGGTGCTTATGATATCCAAAAGATTCCAAACAAGGAGATTGCTTGTTGAGAAAATATCTCAACAACCTAACCAATTAACAAACCAAATATACTTGTGTATTATTGTAAGCATTATTTTTGAGTTCTGTAACTACCACTAAATTTATTTTCTGTTATCTAATGGAAATTAAATTCATACCATCCACTTAATAAGTAGCCTAACTATATAAAATAAACAGTTGGTAAACGCTTATAGACATCAAAACACGTACATCATGGTACATCTCACAATTACCAAAATTAATATAAAAATAACCAAATTAAAACTTTATTATTACTATTATTATTATTAAAACTTAATATATGATTTAAACATTTATACATTGAAAAAAAACATGTAACAAGGAATTCACCCTCACTTTACGAATTTATGGTTGTGTTGTTGTCTTCTTTGTCACTTCATATATTGTTCTTTCTTCAGTTATATTTATGATTGATTATATTGCTAATAATTGGATGCATTGTTAATAAATAAATAAATTGGGCTAAAGTAACTGATACAACATAGAACAATAAGAAAATTCAACATGGTATGAGAGCTGAGGTGAAGGACAAGCCTAAAAGAAGACAAACAATGAAGCCCTCATTTTCAAAAATCAGATTGCCTACTTAAGGTCAAGATATCGTCCTCTACCTTCAAGGAGCATGAAAAGTTGGGTGAGGCATAAAACTTTGTTGCATGGAAAGTTATATTGGAGATCATAGTAAACAACATTGATGTGATGGAATACATTCAAGGAAGGATGCCCGAGCCTCCATAAAATGCTTCCACTTCCCTCAAGAACAAGTACAAGAAAGGTGAGTCCAAAGCAAAGCAAATTATAGTTGATGATTTACAAGATCATTTACTTGCATATGTTGGGAATTTAAGAAAGTTTAAAGATATGTATGGCAAGATAGCTGACATGAATGAAATCAAAAACTTGAATGAGATCATCACCTTGAAAGATCAACTCAAGGAAACCAATATGAACAAAGGAGAAGTTGTTTCAATCCTACATTATGAGGATCTCTCACCTTAGAGATCAATTGTAGAGAGTTGGAGAAAATGTGCCTGACAAGGAGCTAGTAGTTGTGACTCTTAGAGGTCTTCCTCTTAGTTGGGAAACCTTCATTACTACAATCAGTAACAACAATGTCCTTCCATCATTTGATGAAATTGTTGGGAAGCTTACTTAAGAAGAAATAAGGATGATAGTAAGAGGAAGGATTCAAAAGCATGAAGAGGGAGAGCCCACTGCATATATTACTCATGAAAAAAGGAAGAAAGAAAAAGGAGGTCCATCAAGGAAGCCTCCTTCTCAAAATTCAAAAGGAAGGAATGACATATTACTATCTCATGTTGAATGCTTCAATTGCCACAAGAAGGATCATTGTGCATGATACTCTCTCGCGAAGAGAAAGAGGCCATGTTACAAGACTAGAGGCAACTACAATAATAAAAGGAGAAAATACAATCAAAAGGAATAACCACGATAGAAAATATGAAAGAAGAATAAGAGACTCCTCAGTGACCGTGAAGAAGATAATCCTCCTCAAAAGAATTCAAGAGCTTCCAAGTATGAAAGTAATCCTATAAATAAATCTAAATACATTCTTATTTGTACCCTTACTAGTTTTTCTCCACCGGATCCGTGGGATAGTTGGCTGGTTGATAGTGGGGCCACCCATCATTTCTCTGGATAGAAGGAAGTCCTCCCTAATCTGGTAGAGAGGGAGACTAAGTTGAAGATCATTCTTGGAGACAACTCCACTCATCTTGTGAAAGGCTTTAGGTCCATCAAATTTTAGCTAAATTCTGGGGAATCAGTTCCGTTGCATGACGTTATGTATGTACCAAGATTAATGAAGAATTTGGTATCTATATCTAGATTGGAAGATAAAGGCATGAGGTTTTCCTTTATCACAGGAAAAGTTTTGACTTGGCTTGTTGATTCACCTATGAGAGATGCATTCACATTAGGATCGAGATTTGAAGGACTCTATAGAGCCACTGGAAGACCTCTTCTAGCATTGGTTCATAATACCAATCATCTGATCGAGTTATAGAATGTAGGACGGCTCATTTACATTATGATACACTTCGAAAGTTTAAGAAACTAGTTTAAGGTATTCCCAATGTTCAAGCTCATCATGATGGAGTTTGTACAGATTGCGCGAGTGGAAAGAAAACAAGGGGACCATTTCCCTCTAGTAAGAACAAGAAAAATGACATCCTCCATCTTGTTCATTATGATATATGTGGCTTGTACATTTTTTTGGTGGTCATCTCTACTACATCACCTTTATTGACGATTTCTCAAAAAATACATGGATATACTACCTTAAGCACAAGGATGAAGCCTTCGAAATATTTAAGGAATTCAAAGCCTTAATAAAAAATCAATCAAGAAAGAGAATCAAAGTCTTTAGGTCCGACAATGGAGGGGAACACATGTCAAACTAATTCATAGCATTTTTCAAGAAAGAAGGAATCAAGAAAGAAACAAGTGTGCCATATACTCCTAAATAGAATGGTCTAGCTGAAAGGAAGAACACGTATATATTAGAAGTTGCCCATGCCATGCTCCATGATCAAAAGGTGCCAAAGTTCCTTTGGGCTGAAACTACATCTACTACTATATATGTTAAAAACAGGGTGCCTCATCAAGTGTTAGAAAACAAGACCCTTGAAGAAATATTTACAAGTATCAAGCCTGATGTTAGCCATATTCGTGTATTTGGATACCCTATATATTTTCATGTGCTGAAGGACAAAAGGAACAAATTGGAAGCTACAGGAAGAAAAGGTACTTTTGTGGGTTATTATGAAAATTATAAAGCATATAGAATATATATTCCTAGTCAGAGGAAGGTCGAAATTAGCAGGGATGTAACATTCAATGGAGATGCAACTCTTGGAAAAGAAGGAGATATTCCTTCACCTCTTCCTCCCAAGGAAGAGAATGATAACTGGGATATTCTAGATGGTCCTCCCATGCTCAATATTGATATGGTTGATGATCTCATGGAGCCTATGGATCTGTTAGATCCTCCTCCAAGTGATCCTCCTACTAGGAATAGACCACTTTGGCTATGCAATACCCTACATAATGATGAAAGAAATTTTCCCATTCATATATTGTTCAGAGAAAGGAAACAACCATTTAGGTATCAGGCATATGTTTTATCCATGAGCACTATGATTCAAGCTGAACCATCCTCATTTGAAGAAGCAATAAAAAAAAAAGTTTGGAAGGATGCTATGGCTTAGGAGTATGAATTGATTGTGAAAAATGATGTATGGGATGTTGTACCAAGATCAAATAGGAAGTCCTTTGTGACTTCAAAGTGGCTATTCAAGATCAAACATGGAATTGATGGCAACATTGAGAAATACAAAGCAATGTTCATAGCTCGAGAATTCTCTCAGAAAGAGGGAGAAGATTATGATGACATATTTTCTCTCATGGCTCAATATACAACAACCCATTCTATAGTTTCCCTTGTTGTGATTCAGGGATGCATTTTTCATAAAATGGATGTAAACACCACATTTCTTCATGGCATGTTACAAGAAGAAGTATATGTTGAACAACCACAATTATTTTTAGTGGAAGATTGAAGAACACATGTTTGCAGGTTGAAAAAGGAATTGGATGGTTTGAAGAAAACTCCTCGAGCTTGGTATACATGCATTAATAATTACTTAGTGAAGCTAGGATTCACAAGAAGCAATGTCAATCCCAACCTCTACTTCAAGATAGTCAAAGGTATGCCATTGATTTTGGTTTTATATGTTGACGATCTATTCTTGACAGGTAGTGAGCCTTTAATGATCGAGTGCAAGAGGAAGCTAGTTTTTTATTTGAGATGAAAGACCTTGGTCTCATGCACTATGTTCTAGGCCTTAAGATGTGGCAAAGGCCTATTGATATTTTCCGTTCACAAGGAAAATAAGTTGTGAAGCTGTTAGAAATATTTGGAATGACTGAATGTAAATCCATGGTTACACTGATGGAAATGAACTTTAAGAAGTTATGTGGAGAAGCTGCAGGTCTCAATTTGGAAAATCCGTCCGAGTATAGACAAATGATTGGGGCTATGAATTTCCTCGTGAACTCCCATCCAAATATATGTTATGCGGTAAACACATTGAGTTAATTCATGACTGAGTCCCTCCATGCACATTGGATAGTTTCCAAACACATATTGATATATTTGCATGGGTCGATCACACATGGATACACTGATTCTGACTGGGTCAGAAATGTTATCAACAAGAAGAGTAAATCTAGGTGTTCTTTTAGCCTTGGATCTACCATGATATCTTGAATGAATAGGAAACAAAAGTCTGTAGCATTGATCACCACCGAAGCAGAATACACAACTGCTAGCATGGCTAGTTATGAAGTAGTTTGGTTGAGAAATCTCTTTGGAGAGCTATTTGAGCAGGTCCTAGACACTACAGTGATATATTGCAACAACAAGGGTGGGATCTGTTTGGAAAAAAATCCCGTGTTCCATGACAAGTCCAAGCACATCAAAATTCGATATCACTTTATTCGAGACATGGTGCAGAGAGGAGCTATCAGGCTCCATCACATATCGAAAAATGAACAGATCGCATATATTCTTACCATGGCATTACCGAAAGGAAAGTTCTTGGTCTTCAGAGAGCAGCTTGGACTGATGGATGTGGCCCCTCCAGATAAGGGGCAATGTTGATTGAGGACACTAAGAAACTCTTCCTACCTTGTTTGAGCTCCTAGGGTGAGGAATTAAGATTGAGAGCTCCCGGGGTTGAGGGATCTCTGTACAATAAGGTAATCCCCTATCTGTTACCCATAGGGTTGAAGATGCTTCTCCCCTATATTGTGAACTCCAAGCATGTTGCAAAATGTTCACCATTGTAATTTCCATGTTGTAACACACATTGCTAAGTGCTACAACACACTTGCATGCATTACAATTTTCCCGAAGTTTGGTGTTGCTATTTTTGTAAAGTCTACTATTGCAACTCACATAAGATTGATGTTGCAACTTGCCTGAGGGTTAGCCTACAAAACATAAATAGTTAGCTATTGGAAATAACTATTGCAACTCATGAGACATTGGCACAATTGAATTGTTGGTTAACCTCCAATTGTTGACGGTAAATTACCCAACAACTTGTGCACCCAATGATGGAAAGTGATAGAGGTCAAGGATCATCCAATAAAGAAAAGTTGAAAACACTAAGAAAGAAACAAGACTTCCATTTATCACACAACTAAGAAATTCGATATTGTCTTGTCTTTTGTATCTTTTTGAGAAATCATTGTAACAGATGGAAAAGGCCTGAGAATATTAAGATTCTCATTTTCATCCCTCGATTTCCTAGATAATTTGATATAGCAAGTATGACGCATGGGGCATTTACAAGCCAAAATTGTTCTTGAACTCTTTGGGTCAAAAATCATTTACTAAGGGATTTGGTTCCTTAATTTGTTTACCAAGGGAAATTTGGTTCCCTAAACCATTTCATTTGTAATATTTTTAGTCACAGTCGAGAAGGAATCTATGTAGTTAGAAGAGATGTTATCAAATTCCTATATAACAAGGCATTCTATCCAATTTATGGAAATTGTTAGAAGTCAGATTTACAGTTTATTTAATATTGTTTTATGGGATAATTTCTTCTATATAATAATATGGATGAAAAAGAGATTTCTAAGGGAGAGAGGGAGAGACATAGAAGATAAAGGTGAAGGAAGAGAGAAAAAGAGGAGACAGACATGTAGCAAAGATGAGCAAGCTCACATCTTGTAAATCTATTTCCAATAATATCACGGTAAGTGTGTGTTGTCATATATATGAATGAATTTGTAATAGCCCCGATTTGATTTTCCATGTAAATGGAAGGACATTATAAAGGAAAAATTAGACCAAGTCCATGCAACACATATTCCAAGCTTAATGGAGGGAAAACCATTAAAGTGGATATCGCTTGTGGTTAATTAATCTGTATGGAAATTGGCATTGGCATTAGAAAAAGGAAAAGGGTAGTAAAAGGAAATTAATTCAAGTAATAAAGAAAAATAGGAGAAAAGGAAGATGAAGAGTCAAGAATATGCATGCAAGGGAAATTAGAGAGAAAATAAAGGAAAATGAAAGAAAAGATAAAAGGAAAAGGAAAAGACATCAGACATGAATGATAAAATGTCATCTAAGAAACATTTGACAAATTTTGATTAGTTTCAACTTTGGAGAACTTTAGTTTTGGAATTAATCGATCTCGAAGAAGAGAGAGGAAGAACACTTGGACACAAGAAATCAAGCAAAGGACAAGTGAAGGAAAGAAAGGGAACACAAGGAGAAAATTGGAAGAGAAACTACAACAGGAAAATTTTGTAGGTAATAGGTCGCACATGTGATTATCTTGTTGGGATTTGAGTGCATGGTACAAGCATTTGGTTTACATGATTATTTTGTTTACATTGGCATGTGTTTTTCCTAGATTGGCAGTGGTTACAACCTTGCCTTTCCATTTCCAGGATAACCATGGTGTGATGGGATTCATTCTTGGTTGAGATTTGGATTTCTGGAATAATTTTTATCTAGGTGAGGTGGTCTCAGGAAGGTTCCAAGGGTTGGGGTGGATATGGTTTTTTTTGCAGGTATCCCTTGACAGGGGGTGGAGATAGGAAAATTCCTCTAGATATGGTGAATAAATTCTAATGCATCCAATCTTATGTTAGTTTGGTGATTTTTGGACTAGTTTAGGTGAAATCACTGTGGTTGAGGGTTGAGGTGGTTTAGCCTCTGGATGCCATGTTTTTCTTGTTTTGGTTTATCCCATGAGATCCCACATTCATGCTTGGAATATGGCACAAGGGTGATTGGTTGAAAGAGAGATTTGGTTCAACCCATTCTATGGTCGGGTGGTACATGGAAGTCCCTAATTTGGTTGGATTTATGCATATGTTATTATATGTTATTTCTTATTGAGATCAATGAGAACACGTATTAGTTATTGTGTTTATTTTATGATTGGTTTGTCATGGCTTCATTTTGGTTAAATTTCAGTTATAGGCATGGTCAAATGATATGCTCTTTTTATGGATCTTGTTCATGATTCAATAAGTTAGTGAATGGTTATATGAATGGATGATCTAACAAGTGTTGTTGTAGCTAGCTTGAGAGGGAAGTGAGCCTTCTTGATAATTCTTTGGTGAAACTAATGAGACAATGATTAGATGTGCATTCATGACGTGTATCTACTATGTTTACCATATGTTTTTCTAAATGTTTATCATGTGTTTGGCATGTTTGGGAAAGATATGTGCCTAAGTGTGGGTTTTTTATACTCATGATTAACTTAGAATTGATTCTAGAAAGTTCTGGCCAGTTCTAGGCAGTGGCTTGCAGGCTAGCCCTGAAATTTAGGCATTGAATCTATTGTCCTTTGAGATAACCTAAGGTCAATTGGCTATGCCAAATCATCTAAGATGTTTTGTTGATTTTAATGGTTTAGATGACCACTAAACTGTTTAAAAACAGGTGCTTTAAACTTAGAAATATCCTTAATGAAACAAAAGGTTGCTCTTTAAATACATATGGTTATTTTGATTTAAGTGGGATGAATAATTAGAATATAGAGAAGTACAAGTGATTTAATATTCAGACTGAATATTTAACCATTTATAAGCAGAAATCAAGAAAACAATGTTTCCTAGATCAATAGAATATAATTAAACTATTACAGAAATCTAGTGCAATTTAAGTTCAAAGAGGAATTTACAATAACATATAGTTTTGCAAATTAATCTCTTATTTAAATGCATTTCACAACAGATTCAAAATGAAACTAATATTCAATTCAATTTTCAATCTGATAACTGTAAAAGAATTAAATTATATGAAGAATACATAATGAAAACAACTCACTGAGAGACAAGCCATATGAAGTAAATCCAGAATATTTTATTTATTAAAAAAATGCTCCAACTTTGTCCAAATCTGTGTGATAACTGGTTCAAGGGTGAAACCCTTGATACTTCAACAGACTGAAGTATTTCATGGGGGATTCACTCAGTGAACCTCTGACATATCACATGCGTTTGTGACATATTAAACAATACCCTTAATTTGACTACATATTGGAAAATCCCTCTAAAAGTCACGTTATTTAACTCCCTACCAATATGAACCAAATACAACTTCCCAATTTAGAAAACCCCTACTTTCACTAGATATTGTAGGTATTCATTTTTTCATTAACATTTTTTATACCCCTTTATATTTTTTCATTAACTTTAAGCTCCATTTTTTATATTTGCCAATATAAAAACCCTTTACCCCCTATATATCCCCCAATATATTAGTTCATTTTTTCCTCAATAAATATCCCCCAATATGAACGCAGGTGGTATAATATTGCTCCACCAGTGAAGCCCCTGTGAAGTATTTAAACAAAATTACAAACTATTACAATAAATTCTTGAGTGACAAGGAAGTCTATTATTACTTAAAACTAATAGAATCAAAAGTAATTCGATCAAAAGGAATGAATGTAAACATCTGGCCAAATTTTGAAGGAAATTTGTTGCTAAGTGACCACTATATGGGTGTTGCGTTGGTGAAGCTGACATGTCCTTTAATCCTAAAAATCACAAAACGTCTGCCACCTTTCTTCATCTGGAATGACTATCTTGGTTACTTTGCGGTAGATTTTATCTACCTCAGTATACAGAAAAGAAGTGGGTTTTATAGTGAAAATATGTTCTATCTCATGTTGAATAAAATTGATGTTGTTGATGGCTTCGTAAAATGCTCTACCTGTCATATAACCTTTAATGTTGGAGGACTTAGTTGTGTCCCTATCAATGTCTTGAAGCTTCTTCATATAGTCTTGTCTAGTCATTAATTTATCATTAATTACAAATAGTGAAGGTAGACCCTTCCTGTTTAATGTATCAATCCTTGTGAAATATTGTTAGGTCCCTATCCTACTATTGTAACCCCTTATTGTTATTAGTGCAACCCCTTTAATATATTGTTGTTCACATCTAGTAACCATATTGCTATTGTTGTGCCCCATAGAAGTCCACTATTGTTATTGTTGTGCCCTTACATTATTATTGTTATGTCAGCTTTGATTATATTATGACCCCTTAGACTCATATATATAGAAAGGAGGTCTTGTCATTTGTATCATCCAAGAATTGTTCATTTATGTACTGTGAAGGAGGTTGCCCCCTCAAAGAGGCTGAATTATAAGGCATTTATCTCTATTTTCTATCTTTTTTTGAGTTGGCTTCATAACATTTGATATCAAATCTTTGGATTCTAGGGTTTTGCTACTCCAAACAAGGCATCATGGTATTTTTGTTCTAGATTTTGCTCTGCGATGTTTCAAAAGCTAACAACAAAACCCATTTGAGACAAAATCTCGTTGAACCTCGGGTCCGAATTTAAAATCTTGTCTCACTATATTTTTGGAGATCTGATCTGAGGAAGTTAAGGTTTTTCCAAGCTGCAGAATTCCATCTCAAATAGGTTATCGTGGAATGTTCAATATAATGGCTTTTCTACGAATTCTTAGACTTTGAAATAAGCACCCATTTGAGCCACACAATGGTGAAGATTGGGCCTGAATTTCAGATCTTGTTTCACTATATTTTTGAAGATAGAATCCATGACATTTAGGGTTTCAGTAGGCTCCTGAATTACATCCCAAATAGGTGACCTTGGTAAAATCGTCATAACGTTTGCTTTGAGCGTTAGATGCAAATTTTGTAAGAAGGTATAGGAAGAGGATGGAAAGTAGTTTTCTCTGTATCATTTTCAGATCTAAAGGTAGAAACAGTGACACGTGGAACTTCATACAAGTTTGATCTACTGAAGAAGTATATAATCAGGTCATCTTGGGAGATTGGGCATAACACTTTCTTAGAAAATCCAATTTTGATCAGACTAGTGTCATTGGATAGAGGACACAGAGGGTTACCTTAGGGTTCAATTTCAGACCTTAGAGATCCGAAATTATAGAAATATAGAAGATTCAAGATCGAGCTCCTAAAGTCAAGAAAAAATGATATGAGGAAGTTTGATGGTAGGGATCCGGTAAGTTGGATACTACAGATGGAGCAATATTTTGATCTACATGGTGTACAATTGTTACAAAAGGTACATATTGCATCTTCATATTTAGAACTGAATAAATTTTTATGGTATAAATGGCTTTGTTCTTGTAAAGCACTTGTCACTTGGTCAATTTTCACAGAAGAAATGATAGCACATTATGAGGATACACAGAGTAATAACTTTTTTAGTCAATTGATAAATATCAAAGAAAAGGGTTCAATGGCAGAGGACATTGAGGACTTCCAAAAATTGAATATAATGGTAAATGATATTCCATAGAAGCAAGGGATTGATGTTTTCATAGGGACTTTAAAGGATAACATTCAACATGAGGTTCATCTTTGGGAACCCGATTCATTGGAGAAGGGATTTAGGTTGGCAAGAAAAATTGAAAGCGGAATTATGGAAACAAGGAATCCTACCACTCACAACTATAAATATGGAAGTGTTTTTTATCTTATCCTTCCACAACCTACAAGGTTTACATGAAAACAATTGGAAGAAAAAATAGAAAAAGGGCTTTGTTACAGTTGTGATAGCAAATACACTAAAGATCACAAGTGTGTTGAGAAGAAATTATTTTACATAGATTATGAAGAGGAGGAAGAAAAGGATCAAGAAAAATCAAAAGAAGAGGATATACACCAACAACCAACCCCAGAGAAAGAAGAAATGAATCTGAACATATCTTGTAAAGCATTGGCAAGAATTACCACTCCTCAAACTCTCAAGATAGAAGGACATATCAAGAAGAAAAAGGTTCAAGAAGTGAAATATCACATAAAGCATCAAGAAATGAATTTGACAATATCTTGTAATGAACTGGCCAAAATTACCGCTCCTCAAACTATCAACATAGAAGGACATATCAAGAAGAAAAAGGTAATAGTGTTGATTGATTCGGGCAGTACCCATAATTTTATTCATTGTAAGATAGACAAGGAATTGAATTGCTTCCTATATCGAACACCATAGTGTCAAGTGATGGTTGCAAGTGGAGGAACCATAAATTTCTCTGTAAAGTGCCATAAGGTCAAGGTATCCATGGGAGAATATGAATTGAATAGCACAATGCTTTCCATTCCAGTGGGTGGTGTTGATGTTGTACTAGGAGTCTAATGGCTACAATCCTTGGGTAGAATAACTTTTAATTTTCAAGAACTTTTCATGAAATTTTCTTTGGAAGGAAAGGAAGTTGAATTAAGGGGTATCATAGGGAGTGGGAAAGATAATCATCTCTAACGGAATGATAAAGATTCTAAAGAAATAACAAAGTCAAAATTTCACAATTATATTCGCTAGAGGTTCCCACATCAAAATCATCTCTTTCTCCAAATCTCCAAAATGTCTTAGACAATCATTCCAAGGTATTTGAGACTCCCAAAGACCTCCCACCTATTCATGATCATGATCATGCTATTCATTTGATTCTAGGAAGTGTTTCTCCAAACATCAGGAAATACAGATATTCATATGCCCAAAGGAGTTAAATTGAATGTATGGTTTCCAAAATGCTAGACGTTGGTATGATTATCCAACCGAATTAAATAAATGAAGCAAGCAATGAATGGAAGAATGACGAAGCAGGGTGGTAACTAATTCAAAGTTGCAGAAAATCCCAGTTCAAACAATATTGCAAAAACTTGACAAGGAAGGAAAAATCATATTGGAACCTAAAGCAGTCATAGAACCGAGAAATTGACAGCTATAAAATTGATCAATTTCAGAGTATCTCATCAAGTGGAAGAACTTACCCACCAAATATTCTACATTGAAGGATGATAACTTTATACAAAAGCATCCAAAACTACTCAAGCATTGAGGACAACACTTTTTGAAGGAGAGGGGCATGTTAGGTCCTTATCCTACTATTGTAACCACTTATAGTTATTAATGCAACCCCTTTATTATACTGTTGTTCCCATGTAGTACCCATATTGTTATTAATGTGCCACATATAAGCCCACTATTGTTATTGTTGTGCCCTTACATTATTATTGTTATGTCGGCTTTGATTATATCATGACCACTTAGACTCCTATATATAGAAATGAGGTCTTGTCATTTGAATCTTTTATCACTCAGAAGTTATCAAAAGAAGGAATAATCCGAGGTAACCACAAAACAATCTTCAAACTCAGGTTCTAGCCAACCTAAGCCCAGAGAGGACTCGCTCTTTATAATTTAACTTTGTTTGGATGGCATTTTAGGTTAGTTCTTAGTGTTCATAAGGTTTTGATTTTGGTTGGGTTGTGGAATTCTAGGAATAGATGGGTAGAGCTAGTTTCTTTAAGCCATTGGGCTATGGAGTAAATAAAAGGATAACATAAATGGATTAGATCATTAAAGGGAGTGTTTGTAGGCAAGCTAGCAAAACAAAAGGCAAATCTTCAAGGGCTGATAGATGGGATGATTTCTAACTAGGGTGAAGGGCACTTAAGGATCCTTGGATCAGGATCAAAATGAGGAATAGAGAGTGGTCAACAACAAAGGGCAATTAAGAATCCTTTGCTACATAGATCACTAGGAAAAATACGGAAGCTAAGGAGCAACTAAGGATTCCCTAGCTAATATAGTTTAGCAGAAAACATTAAGAATGTAAACAGTCAAGACAGAGTGCATTGAAGAAAATTCTGAAATACCATTCCTGGTTTAACATTCAGATTTCATAGAAACACATATGATTATTAAGAAACGTAAGGAAAAAAAATAATACACATGAGAGAATACTTATTTGATTTTTACTTTACACAAGAATCCTCTAAAATATTTGAGCAATATTCCATGATCTAGCAAGCCAATCCATTTTTTGATACAATAAGACTTTGATTTGAGTAAAAAGTCTACATAAATGTCTTTGAATCCACCCTAAATACTTCAAAATGTGAAGTATTTATACAAAAAATATTACAAAATATCTCACAACAGTTTGAGATTTAATTAAGGAAATAAAAATATATTCAAGCATGAAGATAGAGATAGATGGAAAATTGCATCATGTTGTCCCTCTTATTGTGGTAGTGTTGGCTGTTGCAGTTGAATTTGAGTCCTTTAAGCTAGTTGATAATTGTACACTGGAGTCATATTTATCTTTCATCTTTCACTGATACTCTTTAACTTGCTACTCTTTAACCCTGATAATCTGCCTCTTACCTGCCTTCAGATTTGCTGTTGTAACTTATAGTAAATCTATCATTTTTTTCCACCATTCATCCTCAGGTAATTTTACTATGAAAATTCTTCTATAGATCTCATTTGCCTCTGTGTATTTGGAAAAATTAGGCTTCATGACAAACATATGTTTCACCTCATGCTCTAGAGAAAACAAGTTCTCGAAAGTATCATACAATACTTTCCCTGTTGGCAAAGCTTTGACACCTGAAGTGCTTGCTTGTTCCTTGGTCAACTTCCTCAGTTTGTTAGTGTAGTCCAATTGGGTCATAAGTTTGTCATGGATAACCATAGGACTGGGAAGGCCTTTATCCCTCAAAATTTGAAACTTCGCCATGAATCTGTCAATGCCGACCTGCATGTTATGGCAGTTTTCCTCTAAATTGACCATAAGGTTTCTTTTTGAAAGAACCTTCTTGACTTCTAGGATGGCTTCAACCCTATTCTCTATACCAAGCTCATTAAGCTCATGTCTATTCTTGATGTTCAAGAAGTGGATGAGTCAATTAGCATCCTTAGGCTGGTCTCCTAAATCTTCCCTTACTTTCTTAATAGCTTCAGTGGCCACTTTCACTAGTTCTCTTTGCTTAAATATTACTTGAATTGATGGCCAAATATGATTGATAGAGTCAATGATATTGGCTCAGAGCATTTCTTTGGTCTGTCCTAGTGGATTTTGCAAGGTTAAATCTTTTTCTAGGACCTTGATCTTCTCACCCATCCTTAGGGATTTTTGCGTTTCTTCTCTCTGCTAATATTTGGGCAAGCTTACAGTCAGTTTCTAAGCTTGCCACTTTCTCCTTAAACATTTTAAGTTTTGTTGCCTGGATGGACATTTCTTCCATGGCTTTTACCAACTCTGTTGTTTTCTTGGTATATGTACCTGCTGTTGTAGACTCAGTTGTGACTGGCAGTGTTGTGGTAGGTGGAGCTATTAATGCCAAAGATGCTGCCAATGTTGAAGGAACTACAATTGTTATTGTGGGAATGGCAGTTCTAGAAATGGTGGCTAGTTCATTTTGTTTGGACTGAATCAATGTGTCCAATTCTTTCTTTTTTTCTTTCAGCTGGTGATTTAGCTTTAGGACGAAGTCCATAAGCTCTTCTTGTCCTTTTTCTATCTCCAGGACTTCTGTTGTCTTTGGATGATGGAGGGGTGGAATTCTAAGTTGCTTCTTCAAAGCAACTACTTCTTCTTTATCACTCTTTTAGTGGCCTTTACATCTTTGGGATCGTGTCCCAACTCAAAGATTAAGTCCCCTAAGGACTTGATTCTTGTGTCTTTTGCCTATGAAGAGGCCTTCTCCAATTGGAACTGAGCTGATATGTTATTTAGGGAATTTTGTAATTGGCGAGTTGTGATGGCTTTCCCTGTCAAGGTGGAGTAAATCATCTTCCATGTCTACTTGTGCATCTTAATCTGGTCAATACGATGTATGTCCTTTTCTAGTACTTGGAAATCTATCTTTTTGAAGTTAGCTTCATAAATATCATCTGAATTTTCCTTCTTTAACATCATAGGCTAACATAAGCCTTGTTTGGTTTGTAGGTGCCATCTTTAGGTACTGTGCATAAGTCTGGGATTTTAGCCTCTCATTCCTAGCCTTTATATCCTTGTACCTTTCTCTAATGTCTTGGTCCCTGTTAGTTGGCATCCAGAATGAGGACATTTCAAAACTCTATTGCCTTTCCAACATCTAAGTATTTGATGTGGAAGGTTCTATTGTGCCCCCAGAGGGAGTGGTAGGCCTGCTTCTTTCTCTTTTTGTGCTAGTGGCCCCAACTGTTTCTTCTGTGAATTCCTGTTCAGAGAAAGGATTTAACCTTTGCCTTTGGACTAGGCTGGTCTTTGCATATGTCTGTGTGGTTGCCTTTCCTGAAGTAGTATCCTCTTCCTTATTTCTTTTGAGGCTTTTCTCCTCATTTAGAGGAGTTTGCAAGGTAGGGGGAGTACTCATGATAGGCTCTGGTGTACATTTTTTATTTAATTCCTTTGATAGGCCTAGATCTTCTGATTCTTCTTGCACTTGGGATTCTTCTTATGTATGTGATTCACTCTATGCCTGAGATGCTCCCCATGTCTATGATTCTTCTTGGATTTGTGATTCTCCTTAGACTTGAGATTCTCTTGGCACTTGCAGGAAAGAACTTCATGAAGTATTTTCTCTAGATCAATTAGAGCATTTTCAACTGCAAATTCAGTGCTATATCTGTCCACTAAAGTATTCTCCACCCTTCAAATTAATTTGCATATTTCTCTATTTCAGGGATTTGGTGGTGAATGTAGGGAGCCATTTTGTTTTTCTGCTTTTTGTTGCAGATGAATTCACAGTGATCGTATCTCCACATGAAGCTTTGTTTTAGTTTAAGTCTCTGAAGGATTTCCTCTGCTTCTTTCCTAGCGTCTCGGCTATTACATACAAAGGGGCCTCGTTGATCTTTGATTCTGAGCTGGGCCTTCTTTTTGGCTTTAAAAAAATGCACCTCATCCAATTTTATTATATGTCTGTAGTACTCCAGAGCAAATAACCTCATTGGGAGGTGTCTGGGCAGTTTATATGGGGCCAACTCACAAACATAGATCCTAATTTCAGTGTGATTTTTCTACAATCACCAATCTCCCACTTTGTGTTGTTTTGACAGCTGCAGGATCCTCCTGATATCTGAACTGATTCTTGGAGGAGGAATTCCTAGCATCATGGTCACCACAGAATGTACAAAAAGATTTATGAAGTCTGTGTATGGATATGGTGAGTCATACTTATGGATCAGAGGAGTCCAAAAAAATCACTGACCTAGGGTGACCTTTAGTATCAAGCTTTTGGAGAGCGAAGGGGAACTTGTCAACTTGGTAATATAGGAAAAGGTGGTACAAAACAAAGGAATACTTGAATACTCTCTCATTACTCATCCTAAGAAATTGGTCATGCATTTTATCAGATGTGAATTTGGCATAATCATACATGACACCAGGAGGTTGTTCTGGAGAGAAAATGAACATGAAGGCTAAGATGATTTAATCTATGTACTCACTGCTGGTATAGCCTAAAACACAAGAAATCATTGCTACTATGTCCTGGCCAAATGGGGAAAACATGGTAGACGCATATGGAGGAGGATCTTTTGGGATATGCTTTACCTCCCTAATGAAGGTTTGGAACATCTCAACAAGTTTGGTGGTGGTAAGCTTGGGGAATCTATCTAGTAGGTTTCCAATTGAAATAAGGGTTAAGTTCTACCCTAGTTGTAGTTGCAGCATTTCATTAATTGACTCGGCAGTGATGGTGAAAAGTATGGTTTGGTCAGGAGACATCACTTCTTTTTGACTCGGAATGTAGTTTGCATGAAAATAATGGAAAATTTTTGAAAAGATGTGTACCTCAGGGAGTTGGTACTTGGGAAAATTTCACTCCCAAAGACCAATTTTGTCAGCATCGTTTAGGTATTGGTCTCTGTATCGACAATATAATTTGATAGGGGATTCAAGGATAGAGGTGTCCTTGATTTGGAAATCATTATCAGCAAGGAGAAGGTGGTCCAAGTCTAGGTGAGGAGTGGTAATTGGCCTGAAATCCATGGCAATTGGGGCAACCATTCTTAGTTCTTGTGGATTTAGGAATCGGGAAGGTAAATTTTTAGTCCTTAAGGCAATGGTGGTTCAATTCCAGGTGGGTTTTCACTTTACCAAAGTTTCCATTTAATTTCAACTAAGAAAACTTAGTGAATGGTTCAAAAATTGATAGGGCTTTCAATGGATTCTGGCTTAAATACCTGGATTTCAGAGTAAACTGGGTCTGCACCAGGTAACTAGCAATTCTAAATGGTTGAAAAGGCTTCAATTAGGATGGAAGGCAATCTGGGAGCTTGTGTTATCTTTAGAGTGTAATTGTACGTGGGCTGACAACTTTCAACATTCACAGGTGCATGCATGGAAGTTTACAATTGAAAAAAAACGATAAAAACAATGATTTGGGGCTCTTTTGGATTTATGTGCGAAAAGTCAATTTGGTGGGTACAGATGAATAGTGATAGTTTGTCACATAGCGGGATGAACACTGACTGTTTTGGTGGGTAGTGGGCTGGTGGTAAGTAGTTACTTTCCACAGCCTTTGGGTGCTTGATGGTATTGGGGGGAGGCTGCCCGATTCCATTCATCGAGCGCCACGTCGCCTTGGGGGCCCAATGAAAAACAACCCATTTCGGGTTAGTAATGTTTGGGATTTGGGCCCTTCCGAAATCAACATGGGTTGTCGAATGGAAAGGGGAGAGACTGTGTGGTGGTCGGGCGCGGGAGTTGTGTGGAATGTAATGCGAGGGGGCCCGGTGGGCATTTGAACGCGGTGGTTTTGATTTAATTCAGGATTAAGGCGAATATTAATGTATCGGGCGAGATTTTATTAGTGGATGGTTTGACTTTAATTAATTTCAGATCAATTAATTATGTCATTTGTCGGGGTTCAGATAATATAAAGTTTATATTTCAAACTTTGGGGTAGGGATATTAATATTAAAGGGGTTTAATAAATATATGTGGAAAACAGTTTATTTTTCGAGAATTAACACATAAATAATATTAAAAGTTAATATGAAAATTGTGGGAGATAGATTGTGCTAAGCATAATGAATTTTTGTAATTCATTTGCTTTTTACATAGAAACATTATAACTTAGGCTAAGTGTGTTTTTGTGGGTTTTTTCATAAAAAAGGGGTATTCATGGGAGGTGATTGCTTTTCCTTAGGAAAAATAGAGTTTTAACCTTAGGAAAAGGGTTTCATTAGAGAAAATGAATGAATTGAAGGGGGGTAAATGTTTATGAGGGGATTTTAGTACCTAAGATCTATTAGTAATTGGGTCGAGGGTCCAGTCCCTCTAGAAGTCAGAGAAATGCTCTAAGCCCCTTTGACTTATGGTTTCGGGTTCTTCAAACTTATTGTGGGAAATTAGCTAAGTAAAAAGTGAAGTAAATTGACTTTGATATCCATCTGCATGCTTAATTTCCCACTCACATTTGGAACATTATGATGAAAAATATGATACACATGCTTTTGTCAAATCAGTCATCAAAATTTAGCAACTTTTCTACTACTTACACATCTACTCATCCTACCATTTTTACTTCTCTTTATTAGGGTGCATTTGAGCTAGCAAACCCTTATCAAACATTTTTTCTTTTTCTTTACAATAGTAAACTAACTAAATCTAACCTTATTACATCCAAGGGCTCAGATTAAACAATTGAACTCCTATTATTTATTCTTCCTAATCTACTTATCTGCCAAGATTAAACAGTTTGGTCAGATTTTATTCTCTATCTATCAACATGAAATTGAAACATGAAATAGCCAAGTTTAAACATTTTGACTATCATGGATTTTGGAAAAGATTACAAGCTGCACACAATAATTTATTTTGCACAAAAAGTAAATAGTAGTGGCATTTTGACTTTCCCACTTTCATGGTCTTTTTATTTCTTGGGGTTCGTATTTTTCATATTTTTTTTTACCTTTTTATTATTTTTGTCCTTTGAGTTTTCTTGTAAGACATACCCTCTTTACATTTTTTAATTTTTTGAATATGGAAAACATTTTCAGTAAGCAAAGGTATGTACACATTATAGGGTTAATCTCATAGATTCAAAAATTATGACTCCTATTGGTATAGGAACCTAATAGTGGCTCCACTTGGGGATGGCATTTCCTGGTGAAATGTCAAGAACTTGTAGATCAATGGCCTTCTGGATCGTTGTGATGTCACTCTACAACATTTCCCTTTCACTTTTTTGCATTATTGTTATTTATGATAGTAAAACCTTTGAAGCTTAGGGCCTTCTCTTTGGGCTTCAACTCCAAGGAATCACTATCCAATCCACTCTAAACTTTGAAAAATAGAATATGTATAAATTATTAGTGAAATCAATAACTAGGCTCAATGTAGTGTTTAAGCATTTGACCATTGTGGAGCGATAAAAAGGTGTCTTTGTAACTCCTAATTACCTCACATTAATTGTCAACCCAGGGACGACTTTTTATTTCAGGAGTGTACTCAATCTGAGGTGGCTATTTACTCAAGAGTAATGTTTTGCAGTATAGTGCTTAAAATCCAAAAGTAAATGAAAGCTGGAAACAAAATCTAATTGGAACAGCAAGAAACTGAAATGTTCTAAACTAAATCATTCACTCAA
>APFE031720950.1:29933-49335 GCA_000404065.3 Pinus taeda | reverse complement strand
TCAATCAAACAGAACAACAAATGGAATGAAACCATAATTGAAATAGAACAGCGAAGCTTTGTATTTGAAATGAGCAACATAACAATATACGTTGAGAAGGATAATAATATTTGTTATGATGGAAAAGAACAACCACACGATTCAATCTCAGCTTGTGCAATAAAACAATTTCATAAAATATTATAAGAGCTCGCTGCAAAAACATGAAATTGTTAGGCAATACGATTCAAAGAAATAAAAATTAAATGAAGCAATCACACGGCGGAAATTGGAAAGATATAATACACAGCAACAACGTAATCCACCAGTTGCTGGGCCTTTAGCCGCCAGCGGACGCTGCTGGGCTACTTCAGGTGAGAAGAATGAGCAGCAACTCCCAAATCATATATTAATCATCAAATTGTGAAATCATTACAAGAGAAAAAGCTTGAGAATTACAACATGCAACAATCCCTTCTTCTTCCTATCCTATCATGAATAATCCATCATCATTCTTGAATCTCTAAGTCTGAATCCTCAATTCTCCATCATTCGAATCCATCCCAAAGTCCTCCCCCTCTCTGATCTCTGTTCTGATTTAAATACAAAGAGAGCAGAGAGTGGTTACAACTATGATAATTACAATATGATAATTATTACAAAATTGGATTGTTTCCAACCAATTGATCAACGAGAAGATATATTTCTATCTATCTTTCAACAAGAGCAGGGCGAATTTGGCTTTGCAGCTGAGATTTGGAAAACGGCCGCAACAGCAAATCTGAGAAAATCGTGCTCAAAGAACCCTACGTTTCTCTTAGTACAGGTCGAATTTTGGCAAACCATTTTTCAATAAAGTTGATTGGGTCCGTTCTGGACAAAACCCATGTTCCGGATTTTCCAAATTCTTCTTCATTTGCTTAGAATCTCAACCGCAAAACTGTCACTTCTTATTCCAGCGAATTTATGAGTTGGCACTTTTAATGATCAAATCTTCAATCTGGAAATTATCTTGGAGGCTAAAAATGGTGAATAGTGTTATAACCAATTTGTTGAAACTATCATTGATAAAATCATTCATAATCATCAATTTATTAGAAATAAAGGAAGATAAATAATATTCATCCATAAGAGCATAAATCATTTATAAAATGGATTTAAATGATAAATTATAACAAATGATATAATAGAGAAGAGTAAAAATGGATGAAATAAGTGTTATAAAGTGGTCGTATTCATGGCCCAACAACACCCCCACACCGAATATATTGCATGTCCTCATGCAACAAAAACTGAATATGTTGCATGTCCTCATGCAACCCAAAGACAAAATCCATGTGTTAATCAAGCAATAAAATTTGTTCATCTCAGCTCATAAAATAGATAGAACAAATGAATTCTTCCTCAATTAATGAATATTCAATTTGAGCAATCTTGATGAAGGCATAACAATTAAGTTGCAGCAAAATATGATATAAATGACAACAACCTTCATTAACCATTTTCCCAAAAACTACAAACCAGATTTTGTTCAAATTGTGCAAGTAGATTTCAACTATATTAATGCTTCTATGATCCAAAAATCAGATCGTTTTGATGCACGAATCATGAGATATAAACAAAATGGATGTAGGTGAGAGTGCATGATTTCCGAAATTTTATGAACCAATTTAACTTGAAATTATCTGAGTTTGTGTATTTTAATGATACATATGTGTTATCCATAAATCACAAGAAGTGAGTTCATAGTTTTAAAAATATTATGGAAATCAATTTCTGCACTGAAATTGTATGTCTCAAATGAGAAAGAAAGCAAAAAAAAACATAAATCATGCGTAGCAATTCCTCCCCCTCTCTGAAAAATTAGCATGGCCTCATGCGATGCTAGAAAACAAATTGAGGTGGTTGCTACCATATGTTGAATTCTATGCTTGGTGTAAAACAATCATGGAATAAGGGAGGTGTTGAGAATGAATAAGAATAGTAATGGACGATAAAGAATAGGAATGACATGGTCATAAGAAAGAAATGAATGAAAGCGACACTCCCCCAACCCGAAAGATGATATGCCGCTAAAAAATGGGAAGTGGTAAAAACTGTGAAATGAAGGATGATAAATAATGCTCAAAATGGAATTTCATGAAATTCTCCTAAATTCGTAATAAATCAGAAAACTATGTTATTTCACCTCAAGTTTTACCTCCAAAAGAAAAATGTGGAATGAAATATAGTGTTGAAGCTGATGTAGGCAGAGTTGGTGCTAAAAGTGATGCAAAAGGTGGAATCCAGGCAAGCACATGTGTCTAAAGAATTGTTCACATTCACGAGTTGCTCAAGCCTCTTCGGTTAGTTGCAATAGTGTGGTCATGCTGCGAATAGAATTCTGCCCCATACTTGTTCTTCTCCTATAAACAAATCACTATTTTGCATACAATGTTCTTGAATCCATAGTGTTAGTTTTGAATAGCAATAGATTACGATGCATGCAAAAATTTCAATTAGAAAAACTTTTCTATACATGCAAGACTAATATTTTGTCAAATCAACAAGTTATGGCAGAGTGCAATAATCATATTGCATGCAATCCCATAATGCATTTTCCCCCCTCCAATTGAAAAAGGGATTCCATGACCATAAATTCTATGAAAGATGTTATGTTGATGGCAAGCAAGGGAATGAACAATATAGCAGTAAATGAAGCAGAGTACACATATCAATGATAGGACAACGAGAGTTATGGTTATAATGAGAGCAGAGTGTGTAAATATAGTTATGAATAAGAGATAGAACGCTTTGGATTGATGATAAGTTATGCAAAAAAAGGAAAAGAACAACAATATGCCAAAAAGATGCTTTACTAATAGTATTCTAGCTGAAAATGATGCAATTGATCATAAAACAATTTCTCATGCATAAAGGTTCAAAATAGGGAAAAAAAATTAAGGAAATAACTTATTCGATAAAAGGAAAAAAAATAAGAAAATGGTATCATATTAATAATTGACGATAAGATATAACTTCAATACCATAAGCAGAGCCTCTGCTACCAGCAGGCGTCCATAGCCTCAGCAGGATTGCTTTTTAACCCATACGAGCCAGAATCCTCAATTTATAGCTAGAGAGTTTTAGTCCTCTTTTACAGAAGAGATTAGTGTGTTGGCATGGTAACCAGATAACCACACTGCCATTCACCAGGATGTAGCAAAAGTGATTAGGCCGGCTCGTGATGAGACCTCCTGTTCCAAGGATAATTTGGCCATCCAATGGATCATAACCCTGGTATGGTGGCCATAATGGGAATGTCACTTTGTTACAGCCTTATGAACATGGTAGGCTGGCTCGTAATGAGACCCTCTATCCTCCATCTGCAAACAAAATTTTGTTGTTATTACACATTTTTATGATAAAAAGAGGGAGGCTCAGTACTCCTTAAGAGCAGGGATGGTGGAAGAAGTTGAACATCTCAATAGAAAAAAATATACCCATAATCTCATGTATTATAGACAAAGAAGATTATAACCAGGAAGGGTGGAACCAGCATGGTATTAAGATAATCAATCAACATCATATTCAATAGAAAACAATGTAGTAAAGTGGTATATAAATAATTGTGTCCCTTTTGAAAAGAATCTATCATCAAGGAGTTGTCCTGTTAAAGATCATAACGTAAATGATATTAACTCGCTTCAATAGAATCCATAATTCTTGTCCTCATAAAAGTAGTGTACTTCATGCCATGAAAGGGAATTAGTAAAATGTGATTGAGATGAACTAGGAATAATCCCACAAAGGGAAGGAAGGGTTACTCTCAAAAATATTCCCAAAGTGTTGCTTTTTTTGAAGGAACAGCAAAAACACTCAAAAAGTGTTGTTCCTTGTAGGGAACAACAAAGGAAATGCACAGTAAAAAGCAAAAATACACACGGAAAAGTGTTGTTCCTTGTAGGGAACAATGAAAAAAATTCATATGAAAAAGTGTTGTTCCTTAAGAGGAATAAAAAAAATGTGAAAATGTTGTTCCTTCAGAAAGGAACAGCAAAAATGTGAAAAGTGCAGAAGTGTTGTTCCATTCGGAAAGGAACAACAAAACGTGAAAGTGCAGAAGTGTTGTTCCATTCAGAAAGGAACAGCAAAATGTGAAAGTGCAAAAGTGTTGTTCCTTTTGGAAAGGAACAACAAAAAGTGAAAGTGTAGAAGTGTTGTTAATTTAAAAAGGAACAACAACGTGAAAGTGCAGAAGTGTTGTCACATTCTAAAAGGAACAGCAAAACATGAAAGTGCAGAAGTGTTGTTCCATTTTGAAAAGGAACAACAAAACGTGAAAGTGCAGAGGTGTTGTTCCATTCGAAAAGGAACAACAAAACATGAAAGTGCAGAGATGTTGTTCCATTTCGAAAATGAACAACGAAACATGAAAGTGCAGAAGTGTTGTTCCATTCGAAAAGGAACAACAAAACATGAAAGTGCAGAAGTGTTGTTCCATTTGAAAAGGAACAACAAAACGTGAAAAAGGAACAACAAAATGGACAATCATAAAATGAAAGCATGCAAAAACAAATTAGTTGTTCACGACATTGATGTCAAGGATGAATTACACTTTGAATGAAGCAAAACCTGAAACACAAAATATAAGAGAAATTAGAAAAGAAACAACAAAAAAACAATATGTAAATAAATAAATTAAGTTACAATAGCTATGATATTATGTAAAAAAAACGATCTCTTTGAAAAATGTTTTGGCAGCAGTGATAAGACATGAATATTCAAATTGAAATCAATTTTTTATTTTTTCTATTATGAATCCATTGGGTACTGAGTAGGATGAAATTCCTTTGTTTCATAAAATTTATTTCAAAAATCACTCGTCCATAAATTGACCTTCTTTGTTTTCCCAAGACGTGCAAAAAACGAGTGTCTACCTGCAATAAAACATTAAATAATGAAGAAAGAGAGGTGATCGGGCTCTCCTAATCCAAGAATTATGCAAAAAACAACAAGTAGTTACTCTGTATAACAAATCCACTAAGAAAATAACAAAGTAAAATTTATTTGTCACCCGCGGAAGAGTAGTGGCCAATCATGCTAACCTGTAGTGTTTTAATCACAACTTTTTTGTTTTTCATCCAAATTGAGTGATTCCAACGCCAAATCAGAGTTAATTCAAGGTTTATCTCCAGTAGAAACATTTTTTAAATATTAAATGATATTATATGTCAATTTTAGTTAGAACAACCTGCATAACAGAGTCATTTTCGATTACCCAACTTAGACCAACAGTTGATATTTCAAACATAACTTTTTTGTTTGATGTCGGATTGAAATGATTCAAATTGGAAATGAAATTAGATTCATTTATTTATCTCCAATAGAAACAGGTTTTGAATACAAGAAGAATTGATAGGTCAAATACTGTAAGGAACATCTGGAAAGACAGAGTTTTGAGAGTGCTGATTTACGATAGACAATCAGTATTTTGATCATAAATTCCCCATAAGACATAAAAAATGAGTGATTATAATTGCATTTTAAACTTGATTCATAGGGGAATCTACCATAGAAACAGGGTTTAAAAATTCATTCATTTAGGCCTCCAAAACCTGACTGTCCCAACTCTGTTCCTGAGCTGCCCGCTAGACATCCTGTCAATGTTTTGGTTCAAACTTTTTTGTTTCAAATCTAAATTGAGTGATTCAATTTGGATTGGAAAGTATACATAAATGGCTACTTAGGATAGAAACAATTTTTAAAAATATTTCATTTTGGTTCCTCAAAACATGACTGTTCCGACTGTTTTTCCAAAAATTTCATGAAGCCCGCAAGCCAAAAAAAATATGATATTCAAGCTTTTTTTCAAATTGGTGATAAAAGTGAATATGAGCATTTGTAGAACTATTATTTCCATTATAATTCATCTACATACACAAATTAATTGAAACATTTATCACTGATGTTGATTTTCATAGCATGTTGCAACAAAAAACAATTAGTTTTACATAAAAAGCAAAATGTATTTATTTATGTCCTTATTTATTTATTTTTTATTTTTTTATACTAACCTACTTTGATTTGAAAAATGAATATGAATACGTATAGGAGTACTTCCAATGGAACCATTTTCGAAATAGGGCTTCATGTATGCACATACCCAAATTTGAAAAATGCATATTAATAAATATTATTGTATGAGAAGCCAACTTCCCTTGAAAACATGGTGTCAAAAATTGTTGAAGTATGGAGTGATGCTGCAAACAAATGATGGAGTGAAACCAATATTCAATATATCCTTTATTTTCTTGATTTCCCATAGTCATCATATCATGAATTTCTTGAGCTTTTAAATTGGCTTGTTGATGCATACTAAAAGAAACCTCATTTTCTTCCATAGCTTCTACAATTTTTGAATTTGAAACATTTTGAATCTCATTGTAAGTTTTTTCAAATGGCGCATGTGAGATAGAATGGGGGAAGGGTGCGTAAATTTGGCAGTTCAACATTGTAAGCATGTTGTACTGGTTTATTGTGGTGAGGGTGTGGAATTAGTTGAGTAGGAAATTGTGTATGGAATGGAGCATTTTGATGATGTAGTTGATTGGGTTGAGTGGATGGTTTTGATGGGCAAACAAGATGTTGTGGAAGAGCTGGTGAAGAATATGGAAAATATGTTTGTGCTACAAGATGAGGGAGAGTAATCATACAATCATAAGGTGAACCATGCCAAGCTTGTAGACAAGATTGATGGTGGTTATACTAAGATTGACATGGCTGCCCTAACACATTAGTATTCCATAATGGATTATGCAAGTAAGAGAATGGAGAAGAATTGTTTTGAACCATACCTGTAGGCCATGATTTCCATGGTTTTGACCTTGTTGTAGCCTCCTCATCTCTTTGATATGCTACTTCCATCCTAGATAAGGAAGAGTGAGTATCTATGGTATGCTCCTTTCGGTCATGAGGGCAAAACACTTCATCAAATTCTTCATTTTTATGATCCTGCAAAACATCCAATTTTTCATTTAGAGAGCTAATAAAATCAACTTTAAAATTTTCAAATAAAACATTGATTTCAGCTCTCATGTCTCTTATTCTTATAGCAGATTTGGAAAACAAAGAAAAAGCATCTCTAGGATTCTTACCAGCCTTGGAGATTCCTCTTGAATACCTTATGCGCAATTCACAAACATCATTATATGACAACTGAAAAACATCACCTTTTCCTATCAGATTTAAGAGTTCTAAAAATTCATCTTTGATTCCTTTGAGTAGGAGTGTTTTTAATATTTCTTTTCCAAATGCTTATATTTTGATTTTTGAAAGTTGTAATGAAATCTATCTACATAGTCCTCCAAGCTTTCATATTCCCCTTGTATCATATTGAAAATATCTTCATTGGCCTTGCAATAATCTTGGTACTTATTCAAGAATATGTTCTTCATGTCCTCCCATGTTTGGATGTAGTTCCCACCTAGGCTCATCAACCATTGGAGAGCTGCTCCTTTTAGAGTAAGAGGAAACACTTTCAACCTTTGATCATTAGTACAATAATCATATCCTCTACAAAGTATTTCGAACTCAAATAATAATGTATCTGGATCTTCATTTGCTAAACCATGAAAATTTGGTAAAGATGGGGGAATTATGTGCATTTGTGTCACTCCTCCTAGATCTTTGATAGGAAATTCAAAAGTAGAAATGTGAGCCATTTCCTAGATCTTTGATAGGAAATTCAAAAGTAGAAATGTGAGCCATTTCTTACCATAATAGAAGATGTTCTTCATGTGTTTATTTGATGCTCCTTCTTCAAATGTTCCTATCAATTGGTTAGTGAAATGGGTGGTGCTTACATCACCACTTGAGTGAAATCATGAGATTTGTTTTTCAAATTTTCAAATTTTTTTTATTTTTTAGTCATTCACACAAAAATTCAAACATTTACCCTAAGTTCGTTAAAAATTCTTTTGGAAAGAGGGTGGGGGAGCAGGGCTTTTACATGCTTTTGCACACAGGTCCTTACCTTCCGTTTTTAATACCCAATTCTTTCCTAACAGGCACTAATCAGCTGCACACTACTCTTTAGAAATAACTACACTCTCCCTGGCAACGACACCAAAATTTCGAGCGATAAAAAGGTGTCTTTTTAACTCTTAATTATCTTCACATTAATTGTCAATCCAGCGACGACTTTTTATTTCAAGAGTGTACTCAGTCTGAGGTGGCTATTTACTCAAATGTTTTGCAGTATAGTGCTTAAAATCCAAAAGGAAATGAAAGCTGGAAACGAAATCTAATTAGAACAACAAGAAACTCAAATGCTCTGTAATTAAATCATTCACTCAAACAACCATCAATTGAGGATACAGTAGCAATAACGCATTCCGCTAGAGATTGATGCAATTGAAATCAAACTGGAACAAGACAATTAATCTGGGAACGAGGAAGCAATAACCATCGTTCTCTACAGTTGACAGTCCCACTTTAAAGCAATTAAAAGAAAACATAAATTGAACTAAAGCTGTTATTGAAAGTAAATTAGGAAAACTCTTTAAAAGAAAACTATTGCAATTAATAAACAGAAATGAACAACAAAGTAAATGGGAAGTAAACTGTAATTAAAGGAATCTGAACAACAAACTCTAATTAATGGAAATGAACAACAACAAAGCCAAATTAATAGCAATTTTTACTCTAAGAATAAATCATACAGCACACGAAAATAGAACAACATTGATTAATGATGGAATATGAAACAATGCTGGAAATTCAAATATAAATACACAATAACTTAACACATGGCACACCTTAATATTAATCTGATATGGTAATCCAATTATCAGTATTAGTTATAAAGAACACGACTGTATTTTGTGATGCAACAACAACGTTAATAGATTCACCAATCGCGAGGAAATATAATCTCTAAGATGAATTCAGTAATACCAATTAAAGAGTGTTACAACAAGGATACTCTGTAATAGAACAACAATAACATTCTGTAAGGATCAGTAACGTTATATCAATGATTAAAAGAACAGCAATGCGTTGCAAAGTCAATATGACATTTCTGTCTCAGAGAATGAGATTACTCGATAGATCAAACGTAACAGAGCTATGATGTAAACTAATAGAACATACCATATTACCGAATAAAGCTGATAAGCAAAACCATGCATGAACTACAAATATAATATACAGCAGCAGCAGCGTACTCCACCAGAGGCTGAGCCCTTAGCCGCCAGTGGATGCTATTGGGCTACTTCAAATGAAAAGAATGAACAGCAACTCCCAAATCAGGTATTAATCATTAAATGGTGAAATCATTACAACAGCTGAAGCTTTGAGAATTACAACATGAAACAATCTCTTCTTCCTCCTATCCTATCATGAATCCTTAATTCTGAAGCTCTAATTCAAATCATAATTTTGAATCTATCCCTGAATTCATCATCCGCCTCTCTGATCTCTGTTCTGATTTAAATACAAAGAGAGCAGAGAGTGGTTACAACTGTGATAATTACAATATGATCAATATTATAAAATTGAATTGTTTCCAACCAATTGATCAACAAGAAAATATATTTTCATCTATCTTTCAACAAGAGCAAGGCGAATTTGACTTTGCAACTGAGATTTGGAGGATGGCTGCAACAACAAATCTAATAAAATCATGCTCAAAAAACCCCGTGTTTCTCTCAATACAAGCTGAATTTGGGAAAACCATTCTTTCCTAAAGTTAATTGGGTCCATTCTAGAAAAACCCCATGTTCCAGATTTTCCAAGTTCTTCTTCATTTGCTCAGAATATCAACCGTAAAAAGGTCACTTCTTATTCCAACAAATTTATGGGTTGGCACATTTAATGGTCAAATCTTCAATCTAGAAATTATCTTGGAGGTTAAAAATGGTGAATAATGTTACAACTAATTTATTGAAACTATCATTAATAAAATCATTCATAATCATCAATTTATTAGAAATAAAGGAGAATAAATAATATTCATTCATAAGAGTATAAATCATTATAAAATAGAATTATATGATAAACCATGATTAATAACATGATAAAGAAAAGTAAAAATGGATGAAATAAATGTTTAAAAAGTGGTTGTATTCATGTCCCCATAGTTGAGAGGGAGAGTAAATTACCTCTCAACATGCAGCACTGGAATAAGTCTCAGACAATTGTGGAGGAGCCACAATTGGTGAAGCAACTTTAGAAGGTTGTGGAGCAGTCATAACTAGAGAAGCAGAGGAGACCAAATGGAGGCGTCCACTCATGCAAAGAGCTCTAGTATGGGGAAATTTTGAGCCAAGTGGGTAGACGAATCACATGCATCCATACCTCTAGGTCGGAGGTGGGGCGATGTGGAGTGATAGTCCCAAGAATGCTGGAATAGGGGCAAGATCATTGAGGTACCCAACCTGTTTGATTAGACCTTGCTATGGGAGCCCCGAGGAGGAGTAGCAAGACTGCTTGCGTGGGTAGAGACAGATGCGGATGGAGTGGCAGAGAGAGCTATAGTGCAAGAATCCCAAGATAGTGCATAACTAGTAGGATGCAACAATGCGAGAGGCATAAGAGTGTTGCACCGGTGCAGGATGACACAGAGAGGTGTGTAATGGTGCGAGATGCATGGAGTGTTGCAGCAGCTCAGAGGTCAGAGAAGGAGCACTTGTCAGTGGCATATGGAGCTTCAGCATCAGAGGATGTTTCTAGCCCAACAGAGAGGTCAGTTGGGAGTTTTTTTTATTTCTAGAGATGCTAGAGCAATAACACTTGGGAGAAGTGTTGCATGTAGAACATTACAAAGGTTCAGGATCGAGTTTGAGTTGAATTCCTTTCTTTTTGAGACAGAGTGTTGAAAATAGCAACAAGAAATGCTAAAAATAGCACTACTATAAATAGTAATTCAGGTACCAGTGTTGGACATAGCAACAAGGAATGAAAAATGGAAGTGCTAAAAACAACATTGCTATAAATAGAATTTTGGTATAGATTCCAATTTTAGTTAGTCCTTGAACTAAAATAGAGAAGTAAATTTCAAATTTGTTCTTAGCAGTTACTTGACTAATAATTAATTAATTCATCTTGAGTTAATTAGTTGGAGAAAATCAAACATGAAGTCTATGAGAAGACATGCAAAAGTTTCTCTATTGATTGAGGAATTTATCCATCAGTTAAAGTGATAAGGATGAGTTGTAATTAGTTAGCTCAGTTAACTGACTTAAGTCCAGTTAGATTAGTTCCAACAATTTGCAGAATTAATTGTGAGTTCAGCTAGTTAATTCATGCATGCATGTAATTGTTGCACTTTAGATAACTGAATATTCTCTCATATATAACTCATGCATGTCAGTTCAGAGAAAGACTCAATTGAGATCAGAGGAAGGGACAGTGTACTATCAGTTGGAGGAATTTTCCTGTATAGGAAACTCATCCATGTAGAAGGAATTATATCCTTTAGGTTTGTGCAGTTATTTTTTAGCCAAGTGAGCAGTGTGAGGTGGGAATTCACACAAGTGGAAGCACTGAACCCCATGAAAAACTGTACAAGGAAATAGGAGCCTTGGAGGGCAAAGGAGAAGGTTGTGAGAGCCTTTGATTGTCTATGAGCAATATTGTTTGATTGCAGAGAGAGCAGGATAGCTTGAGAACCAATTCTTTTTGTAACTTGAACAAGATTTCCACTTGTATGATAATACAAAGATTGGGATTTTAGGTTGAGGCTTTCCCTGAGTTATTTCTTTTGTGTTATGTGTGATTGGTTTCTCATTCTTAGTTATATGTGTTTTCATTCATATTTCTCAATTTGATTATGCTTCCATAATTTTTTTTGTAGAAGTAGATCTTGTATTTTTCTTTAGTATATTGCATAATCTATTGATCTACATTGGGAATTTCTACAATAAAAGTGAATCTAAACAAATATTTTATTTTTTTATCTATGTTCTAGTCTTGGAGATATCGAGGTATGTGGTTGTTATTATTTTATTACTACACCCTCCTCTTTCTCAATTGTGTCAAACAATAATATGTTTTTTCTTAAATTATGATAGGTCCCTGTGTTGGTTGGAACATTGATTTTCTTGGGAAGGATCACTTTAGATAGCATCCAGTAGTTAAAATTGCTTCCAAAATAATTTTTTACAATTCTTCTTTATTTCCTTTATCCATCCAGGTTTTAACCCTGTATAGAAATTACCTGCAAACAAATTCTTAAAGCATGAAAATATACAATGGTGAGAACATAAAACACATATACACAGAGATTTCCACTACATCCCAAAATTCGGAATACCAAATTGATTTTTGATTATGTTCCTTCCAATGTTACAATACATATATATACATGTCGAAGCATTCATAAACCCCAATCCACTAACTCTGAATTAGAGCATGCAATGTAGTTCCCTTGACTGAAGCTACAAAATACCATGGGTAAAAAAAAAGCATTCCCAAAGCTATTTGAAAAACGATGCACAATACCATGGGTAGGTCCACCCACAATCTTTGGATCCACCCCCCGTCCTTGGATCCACCCAACTATTATTGGGTCTAAATAAAATAAAATAAAAATGGGGTGTTTCCTTAGACCCCATGATGCATGGAAAGAGTATAACTCACACCCAATAATCCATTTGGATATGGAAAATATGCCAAATAAAAAATTATCATTATTTTGTATAAATATAATTTTAAATTCTCAGCTTATTTTTGGATGTAGGATAGAAGAATTGATATATAAACCCATTATTTTATAAGTAAAGGGGGGGATACCTATAGTATTATAGGGGACACTCTCGAGAAGAAATGTTTTTAAATTTATATGTGACTATGGATATTTTTCAAGTACATTATGAGCATAAAGGCTTGGTTTTATCGAGTTTATGACTTATTGTGTTTTAAATTGTTCCATAGTCATTATTATTTATGGTATTCTACATTCTGTGTGATTTGATGTTAGGTCCCTATAATACTAATGATGCCCCTATTACTATTGTAGTTGTATCCCTTATTAATATTGTTGTGCCCCTATTATCCCCATATTGTTATTACTGTGCCCCATATAATCCCTCTATTGTTATTTTTGTGCCTTTATATTATTATTGTTAGGTCAACTTGGTTATATTGTGACCCCTTAGACTCCTATATATAGAAAGGAGGTTTTTTCATTTGAATCATTGAAGAATTGTTCGTTTATGTAATGTACAGGAGGTTACCCCCTCGAAGAGGCTGAATTCTAAGGCATTGATCTATCTTTTCTATCTTTTCATGAGCTGGTTTCATAACATTTGGTATCAAAGCTTTGGATTCTAGGGTTTCGCTACTCCAAATAGGTCATTATGGAATTTTTGCTATAAATTTTTTTTCTGCAATGTTTCAGATGCGAACAAAAAACCCAATTGAGATGAAATCGCGCTAAACCTTGGGTCCAAATTTCAGAGATTTTTGTTCTATATTTGTGGAGATATAATTTGAGGAAGTTTGTATTTTTGTAGACTCCTGAATTACATTCCAAACAAGTGACCTTAGGAAAATCGTCATAACTTTTGTTTTGAGAATCAAATTGCAATTTCGTAAGAAGTTACATAAAGAGGACAGACTGTAGTTTCCTGTGTATATTTTTTAGACCCGAAGGTCAAAACAGTGACACGCGGAACTTCATACAAGTTCGCTCTTCTAAAAAGGTATATAATCAGGTCATCTTGAGAGATTGTGCATAACTCTTTCTTGGAGAATCTAAATTCGATCAGACTAGTGGCATTGGAAATAGGACATAGAGGGCTACTACAGGTCGCGATTTCAGAACTGGATGATCCAAAATTACAGAGATACATCAGATTCAATATTGAGTGCCTATAAAGTGAAAAAAAGTGTATATTTCTTTTTAATATTTGCATAAGCTTGGTTTGAAAATTTAGTTTGAAGGAATTCAAAGGGAATAGTGAAGAATTATTATCAGTAATTGATGCCTCGAAGGAACAAAATGGAAACACCTAGTAAACAACCCGAAAGCTTGATGGGACCAGCCTGCATTTTCGCACAATAACGATTATAAACAACACAATATTACACTAATCACTAATTAAATGATTAAGCAATGATTTTTGAGGACTTAGCAGTTGTGATTAGTGGTTACTATTCAAATGATTCTGGACTTTGTTTAGGTGGCATTTATGACAATCATTAATGTTACTGTCTCGGCGGCCCTTGCCTTGGTTTTTCGTTTTCTTGCTCCTCGGTCTATGCCAAAACCCTACCTCCTGTTGTCACTCTTTGATTTTTGTTCTGCCACTTTGTTGTGCTAAGGGTTTGGTCTGGAAACAAGAATTTCTTGCTACAAATGTGTAGTGCTAAGCCATGACTCTATGTGCGCCACTTATGGACTGTGCTGCCTATGAGTATGGGACCTACATTTTTCCTGGTGACTTGTGGGCTCGATTCCTTGAGCACAGGGTGATGGTTCTGCTCGTTTACCTAAGAAAATGGCTACAGTATGTTTTGTTCAGTTACTTGACTTGTATTTGCTCCGTTGTTATTGTTTTATTGTGGTTATCCTGTTGGTTAGATTTGATTAATGGTGTGCATGCCACAGGTCACAGCTACGGTGGCCTCCTCCTGCTCGCAATTTGCTCCAGGTAAACTATCTCTCCATGATTTATTTTCCTCCTCGTCTTTCTTTGTTTCTAACAAATTTTGCTCCTCGGTCTCAGGTTTTCACTGTGGATTGTGGCTCAGTGGGTTTGCTTTCTTCCCACGCGGTTAAACATCCAAGTAATTTTTTTCCTCAATATGTAAACAATTCTCTACCTTTCGTTTTCTTTCCTCTATTGACAGTTGGGCTAACAGTGTTGCCCTGTTTCGATTGTGCAAGACGGGGGTTTGCTCTTTGGCGTGGTTGGTGTGAGCACCATGGTCCTTTCCTGGTAGGCTCTGCCACTGTTTCAACTTGTTTTTATTGTTAGTCTCTGTCGATTAGGTTGGACTAAGTCCCAATACTTGTTTGCTCATACTCCTCTATCGTTGCTATGTGACCTAGGTTATTTGGCACAAACCCTTGTTTGATTCCACAAAGTTTGTAATTATAAAATGATTATAAAATACTATTTGAAGGCTATCTGAAACCCTCGTCTTAGGGTTTTGCTGGTTCATTAGATTCTTGCACTGCTCAATGGATTATCTGTGGACTATAATATGTATACAACTATTTTTTTTGTTTGGAATGAAAAAAAACAAAGTGTATTTCAGTTGTATTTGTTACCTCTGCCCTGGGTTTTGTACTCAACGGTTATATGCTTGCCCTTGGTCGAACTTGTTCGAAATGTGTTTGAATCTTTCAGTTATGGCCTTTGTTTGTCGATTGCCAGCCTTTGTGCTGGAAATTCCTATGCACCTTTCTTTGTCTGCTTACTATTTTTTTAGGAGCAAAAATAAATGGAAAGGATTGACATGCACTGTATCTGCCTATTTGGTTTACTCAATGATGAAGAAGAAGTAGTTAGACATTACAATAACTGTTACAGATGGACTTATATGGAAGAATATTATTCTTTGTATTATATTATTGTTCTCATGTGTTGAACCCCTCATAATGATTTATATTTCATATTTGTACTTGTTTTTCCACAGTTACTTGAACTATGCACAATTACTTTTCAGTCGTTTATTCTATTAGTTACATAACTATTAATTCATTTGGTTCTTCTTGCACTACAAGATTTTACATTTGACATGATTTCTTTTTTTTCTTCTAAAATGGAAGCAACAGTTATCAGATAATTACTCACTAAAAGACAGACAATTGTGACAGTGACCTTAACTAACTGTAATGTTCCATAACTAATAAGGAAATTAAAAAAACAACAAGTCCCTACATTCTGCTTTGACTAATTAAACATAAAGAAACCAAATACTGATGAATCTTTCCACCTTGGTGGAGACCAACACCCAGTCATGGTGCCCTTAGCTGGATACTCCTACATCAGGCTCCCGAGGTAAAAAGAAATCATAACTCTGGTCAATGAGCTTCTCGACTGAATAACCCACCTACTCTATCTACCTCGTGTCAAGCCACAAACTATCCTCAATAGGACAGTTCTTCCACTTGACTAAATATTGCAGATACTCTTTCCATTGAGTTCGCTTGGCCACCTGAATGTCAAGGATCCTCCCAATCTCGGGAGGTTGAATGTAAGGCATTTGTCTCATCCAAATCTCACTTCTATCCTGGGTGTCCCGTGTAGGTCATGTTGTACTATCTTCTTTTGGATCAGCAGTGTATGGAAATAGGTTTGCCACATTAAAGATGGGCGAAATGCCTATTCTTGGTGGCAATTGTATTTTATAGGCATTCACTGAAAATTTCCAAAGGACTTTGCAGGGACCTATCTTCTTATATTTCAGTTTGTTATATGTGCCTCCAGGGAAACGCTCCTTGTGCAAATGCGTGAGGACTTCATCCCCCACATTAAACTACACTTCTCTTTGTTTCAAATATGCTCACTACTTATATTTTTTACTATTGTCCTCCAACTTGACTTTCACTTGCTCTTGCAAATCTTTCATCACATTAGGGAAATCTTCCCCATTAGCACTTCATCTTTCCTGCTATCCTAGATCCCACAACTCATGCATTCCACGAGGATGCATGCCATACAGGATCTGGAAAGGACTATAACCCATGTTGCGGTTGGGCAAGTTGTTATAAGAGAACTCTACCTGGGCAAGTACTTGATCCCACATTCATTAATTTTCACCAATCAAACTTCGTATCAAGTTCCCCAGACTCTTGTTTACCACCTCTATTTGCTCGTCAGTCTGTGGGTGATAAGCAGAGCTAAAACTTAACTGTGTCTCCATCTTTTTCCACACAGTGTGCCAAAAGTTCCCTGTAAACTTCACGTCCCTATCAGAGAGAATGGACTTAGGTAGACCATGTAGTATGACAATGTCTGTAAAGAACAAGTGGGCCACGTGAGTGGCATTGCTGGTTTTTCTGCAAGGGATGAAATGCGCCATCTTCTAAAACCGGTCCACTACTACCATCACCAAATCATAACCCCACTACATCCTTGGTAGACCCAAGATGATGTCCAAGCTGACTGAGTCCCACGGTCTGCTTGGAATGGGCAATGGTGTGTAAAGTCTAGTATTTTGATTATGTCCCTTTGCCAACTAACACACTTTACATTTGGTCACAAATCTTTGCACATCCCTTCGCATTTTTGGCCAATAATAAAAATGACTACACTGCTCTAATGTCTTGTCTATGTCGAAATGTCCAGCTAGACCTCCATTGTGCTTCTCCCGAATGATATTCTCTCTCATTGAGTAGTCATGGATGCATAATTGTCCCCCTCTAAACAACAACTTCTCCTACAAATTGTAGTCCAACCATAGACTATTGTCTCTCACCAAAGGATTCTGACATGCTTCATAAGCCTCCTTGAAATATGTGTCAATCCCATACAAGTCTTTCAAGTGCTCAAAACCCAGAACTTGTATAGTACTCTCCTGCAATAGTAAGGCTCTTCTGCTCAACGCATCTACCACCTTGTTGGCATGCCCAGTGATGTGTTTCAACACAAATGTGAAACTCTGCAAATATTCAACCCATTTAGCATGTTTGTGATTTAGCTTGTGCTATTGCATAACATACTGCAATGCAAAATTATTTGAGAATAAAACAAACTCATTCCCTAGCAGATAGTGTCGCCAATGCTTCAGTTCTTGGACGACATCATAGAATTCCTTGTCATAGGATGAATACTTTTGCCTGCCTTCATTCAACTTCTCGCTGAAAACCGCAACAAGTTTGTCTTCTTGGCTAAGTATAGCCCCAATGGCCGTACCACTTGCATCACAGCGAACCTGAAAAAGCTTTTTAAAATATGGCAACCTCAGGATTAGTCTTTGTTTGATCTTCTTCTTCAACAGCTGAAAGCTCCTTTCTGTCACCTCGGTCCAATGAAAAGGCTGACTTTCCTTCTTAATAGTATCCAACATGGGCGTGCAGATTTCACTGAAATTTCTTATAAATTTTCGGTAAAAACTCGCCAGCCCATGAAAACTACATACCTCAAACAGATTTTCGGGGATGGCCAATTGACAATTGTTGCAATCTTCTCTGGGTCCATCCTCAACTCATTTTCTGCAATCACAAAACCCAGATAAACCAATTCTTTTTGTAGAAAATTACACTTTTTTAGATTTATTAGTAGCTTATTCTGCTGTAAGTTTTCCACCACTTATTGAACATGTCGAAAGTGTTCCTCTCTCGTCTTGCTAAAAATTAATATATCGTCCAAGTACACTATTACAAACTTCCCTATGTATTCTTTCAGCATTTTATTCATTAACCGCATAAAGGTATTGGGTGCATTTCTCAATCCAAATGGCATTACCAGCCACTCATACAGTCCCTCATTAGTCTTGAAGGTTGTCTTCCACTCATCCCCTTCTCAGATTCAAATCTAATGATACCCACTCTTTAAATCAATCTTGGAAAAATATGCTACCCTGCGGAGGTAGTCCATCATGTCGTCCATCCGTGGCCATGGAAATCTGTATTGGATGGTGATCTTGTTGATGGCCCTTTAATGCATCTACAGTATTATTCAAAGTGTCCACCTTTACCAGCAACACCTTTTTGTCTTCTATCATATCCCTCACAAAGTCATACTGAACATCAATGTGCTTTGTCTTTGAATGGTATGCAGGGTTCTTTGCCAAGAAAATTGCACTTTGGCTGTTACAGTCTATCCTTATAGCTTCTTGTACTAACCCCATACTTGAATACAATCTCTGCAACCAAACTGCTTCCTTGCTTGCATGAGTGGCTGCCATGTATTTTGCCTCTATAGTTGATAGTGCCACTACAGATTGTTTCTTACTCATCCAACTGACTACACCTCCAAATACGTTAAACACATACCCACTTGTAGATCTTCTCTAATCTAGATCTCCAGCCCAATCTGCATCAACAAAGCCATGAATATCTAAAACTCTGTCAAATCTTGGTCTTTCTTGGTAGCATAAACCATAATCACTAGTGCCACATAAATACCTGAAAACCTGCTCCACTGCTGTCCAATGCTCCTTTCTTGGTTTTGACATCAACCTGCTCAATACTCCCACTACATGTGCAATGTCTAGTCTAGTATATACCATTGCATACATTAGGCTACCGACTGCACTTGCATATGGAACACGGGACATACCCTCTTCCTCTTCTTGTGTCTTGGGACACTGTTCAATAGATAACTTTACACCTACAGGAATAGGAACCTTCACCGATTTACTATCTTTCATATTAAATCTCTGCAATATTATCTCGACATACTTCCTCCGGTTTAACCAGAGCTTCCTCTTTTCCCGATCTCTTTTAATTTCCATGCCCAAAATATAGTTTGCAGCACCAAGATCT